>CM046858.1:10655229-10946280 GCA_025617745.1 Heliocidaris erythrogramma
GTTGAAGAAGTAAAATGTCTGGTTACCTAGCTATACTGTACATGCATGCGCAAAATCACTTGACCAATTAATTAAACAATCACTTGACCTATCAGTTAATCAAATGCCCAATCAATTAAACAATTAATTTAATTAAATGCCCCCTTTTACTTTATTTCCCACTGTTTCTTAATACCAAAAGAGCCATATCTAGCTTAAAAGAATCGATGCGGCTTTATGTTGCAACAGGTACCCATATTACTACAACTACAATATAAGGCTGTGGAGCTGGAGGCAAGAGGGGCTCAATGCCCCCCCCCCCCCTCCACCCAGCAAATGATTTCACATTCTGCTCGAATGTGCACATAATTTACACAAGTAAGGACAATATTTTCTGAAAATTTCCCCGAAACCCGCTCGCTACGCTCGCTCACTCTTTGACTTATATAGTATATAATGAAATCAGACAGATCGCTTAAAGTATGTTATCGATGTAATCCTGAATCATTCGACATTCCCCCAAATTAATTGCTGTTGTCATTTTCATTACATCGCTGTAAAAATGCACAACCAAAGGACTTCAGTATTAGAAGAAAGTCTGAAAATTTGCTCGCTCGCTTGCTTCGCTCCCTCACACATGAACCGTTAGACCTTATAAAACGGGTTCAATAATGTAGTCATCCTGATTGGTCAAATAACACCATGTGACCGTGCAAAAAAAAAGGGGTAACATACGGCAAAAAGGCTCTAAACCACGGCTGTGCTGCGCGTACGCGAACCTCTGGTGCGTGCAAACGCAATGAAATCGGGTAGTTTGTCATTTTAGCTGCGCTTATGTGATGTCATCCAGGAAAGCAAATGGCAGCCTCCGTGACTGTGCGACTCTCGTTTCTATGGGGTTCGTAACCATTTTTATAGACTTCATAATCATATTGCCGACCCGTTTTATAAAAATATTAATACATGGTTGTGAGTTCGTGCATTAGTGCGATCTGGCAACACGCAGGTTTTTATCGTGGTGTCAAACACACTCGGCTTGCGCCCCGTGCAAAGTAAAGTACACCACGATAAAAACATTTGTGTTGCCAGATCGCACCAACGCACTCCCAACCATGTATTAATAGTATAATCACACACAACTCCTAATTGGAGAAGCTGAAGCAGTGTCCAGAACCACAATAAAAAGGATGCTAAATAATGTATTAATCGTGTTAATTAGACTGTAGGGTAATACCAATGTCATAACATAGTCCCTTTTTCGCTTTATGTTCACCCCTTGTAGTTGCCTTTTTTTTTGGCTAGTGCCCCCTCCCCACCCCCCCCCCTTCACTTTGAAAGACGCTCAGCCGCCCCTGGCCAAGATCCATAATTTTCGTCACCTTGCGACAGAGACCCGACCTAGGGTGAAAACTATATACTTTTATATATTAGGCTACCTCATATAGCAGGAAATCTTTCCGTACCACTGCTAACATTGTATAATTTATTCTTATAAAAAGGTGACACAAATAAGTTCCGCTCTAGTTGACTGGCAAATCGCTGGAAAAAAAACATCAGGTAAACAATTTCTACGTGCTAGAAATTAAATTATTTATTGGGTACATGTTTTTCAACCACGGTACTGCTACCGAGTTAAGATTCTTTATTGAAAACGCAGTGAATGCTTTGGGAATAATTATGTTTCAAAAGCACTTTTTAAAAAAGTTGTCAAGGCTCTGCTCTCGAATGAAGAAAAGGGAGGGACGTAATATAAAAGAACGATTGTATAGTTCTAATGACTTTCTAGTATGAAACACGTCATAAATTTTGCCACAATTATTATTTTCAGGAAAACAACGGAAGAACACCATAGCATGGAGAAGATACCCCAGAAAATATGAAGCGGTATGGCTGCATTATAGATCATCACCATGATCACACATACATGGATGGACGAAGCTGACTGCACGTGGTTGCGCACACAGAACAATGACATTTTTGCATTATATTTTGATCCAGAATCCTACGAATTACACACATAATTCCTGCAAAGAAAGAGTAAAGATTACATACAAATTTTAGTCTCTTTCTGTTACAAGACATTGTGCCGTTCATGAATAAGAACTATTTGAAAATAAGCATTAAAGTCAATAGTGGTACCGTAGAGTGAAATTTGTAATCACTCTTTATGTCTACTACTACTACTACTAATAATAATAACTAGAAATTTAATTCGTCATGAGGACGAATTAGGTGGTCTGTCTTTTAATTTGTACGATCATGATTGTAATTAGGATGATCATAATATGGGGAAATGCTAAACTGAAGATAGGAAGTCAAGAATGCCATGAATGGAGATGCTTCTGGGGGACAGGAATGTAGAAAAATGTGTGAAACTGTCTTTGTAAGATGTGATATTTGTGCAAGATAACAATCATAATGGTGATAATGACAACATTTAGAACTGCAATCGTTCGTATCAGAACGATGTGCATGCAATGTCGTCCGTATCTTCTATTTTGTTGAGAAGTTGACAGGTGAAATATAAAGATATGCATGGTAAACTATGATATAAGATATGATGGGAGAAAATAATGCATACTGTGAAATTAGGAGATGATAGAATCTTGAAATAATTACGAAATAAAGAACAAAAGACAAAGAATGATCATGATAATGGTGATGACAGTGATGATGATGGTGATGAGGATGATGATGGTGATATTGATGATGACCATGACTGGAATGACATTGACCTTAACCATGCCAAATATGAAACAGAACTGACATTTGGTTATGAAGATACTACCATAAGTTGATTAATTTTGTAAAAAATTGCGCCTAAATGACGTCACAATATTAGATAATTAAGATAATTGACAAAGCCAATTTTGAGAAATTGTGATATCAAACAGGACTATTTGATATTGCAGGATACTTGGGAGATTAACCCCATAGTAATACACGACAGGGAATCAAAATTTCCATAGGGTTGTACACAAACTACTGCACACTACTTTCCAATAGACATAACATGGAAAATAAGGCAGTTTATTACATGATTTGTGATTGTTTATGTTATAATAGTCGAAGAGGATGGTGAAATGACAAGCAAAAACAAGCAAAAAAAAAAATTTGTTATGGACCCACCGGGGATCGAACCTGGGTCACCTGCATGGGAGGCAAGTGCTTTAACCAATAGACCAAAACATTTCCCATAGAGATAACACGTACACGAAAAACGGGATTCTCAAATCACATTTTGTACTTAAAAATTGGGCATGATGCCGACATCTGATCAAAAATTGGAGACCACATTTGTAAAAGCTTATAGTCACAGCTACAACATATTAAAATCTGGAAGGAAATAGCCCAAAAATAACTGAGATACTGCTCAGAGAACGATGTCATGTAGATTCATGATTCGAAAAAAAATCATCTTCCATAGACATAACACGCAAATAGGGAAAATTCTGACATGTCGTCTTTAATCGAAAATTTCAGTGTGATGACGTCATCCAAATGAATAATAGTGGAGCATCATAATGTAGAGAATTGTCTCAGCTATAACATATCAAAATTTGGAAGAAAATCGATCACCTATTACTGAAATATTAGCAAATGAATACAAAAATGATGACGTCATTTTTTCAAAATCATTTTTTTGAGTTCATATGCAAATATGATGACGTTAGAACATGCGATCGGCAAAAATTCTGCATGAATTCCAATCTACAACTCACAGGCTTTCATAATATGTACAGAAATTTGGGGGTTTCCTCGCGTTCTGACGAGCTATGGCGGATTCTAGATAGGCATGTTTTTACCACTTTTTACATTAGAATGCCCATTGACGTGCGCACGAATTTGAAAGTTTGACGCGCGCGTACGACATTATGGAAGGTCGAGATTGACTGTAAATAGTTGGATATTGTCAAGAATAGTGTCAGGAAGACAAAATATGCGAAAAAACGGCGTTTTTACGTTCTCTACGCGCTGTGTGCGCGCATAACGCGCGCACGGACGCGCACGGACAGGAAATTTTGAAATGCGTAAAATGTCCTGAACCGTACTCTAATTTGATTAAAAAGTCATTTGGAGCATTTTTAAATTTTGACGCGCGCGTACGTGCGCGTCATGATGCGCGCACGGATTTTGATGACATTTTATGTTGACCCTTGACCTAACGTTGATGTATGCCAAATATGGTTAATTTTTGATGACTCGTTATGAAGATATGATTGATAATGTGATTTCACAAAATGGCGCCTGGATGACGTCACGATGATCTGATGACCTTGAAATAGATACCCGAGCTTGATCTGATAGGTCCTCATGACTGTAGAGATTTTGATAAAAATTGACTCAGCCGATATTGAGGAATCATGGTAACAAGAAAGTGGTGGAAAAATAAAAATAAACTAGACTTGAATTCGTCACGAAGACGAATTAGGTGGTCTGTCCTTAAATTGGCACGATCATGATTGTAATCAGGATGATCATATTAATGGGGAAATACTAAACAGAAGACAGGATGTCAAGAATGCCATGAATGGAGATGCTTCCTGAGGACAGGAATGTAGCAAAATGTGTATCGGTCATTGTAAAATGATTATGGTGATGATAACGGTGATTATGATGATTATAATGACATAATGATGATGGCGATGATATAATAGTAGCGATGATGATCATGATGGTGATGATAATAATGATGATGATACAGGATACTTGGGAGATTAGCCCCATAGCTCTAATACAGGACAAGAAATCACAATTTCCATAGGGTTGTACACAAACTACTGCACACTACTTTCTAATAGACATAATACGGAAAATAAGGCAGTTTATTACATTATTTGTGATTTTTTATGTTATACTAGTCGAAGAGGATGGTAAAATGACAGGCAAAAAGAAGCAAAAAAAAAATTGTTATGGACCCACCGGGGATCGAACCTGGGTCACCGGAATGGGAGGCAAGTGCTTTGACCAATAGACCAAAATATTTCCCATAGAGATAACACGTAAACCAAAACGGGATTCTCAAATCACATTTTGTACTGAAAAATTGGGCATGATCCCGACATCTGATCAAAAATTGGAGGGCTTACTAATGAAAGCTTATAGTCTCAGCTACAACATATTAAAATCTGGAAGAAAATAGACCGAAAATTATGACATGGCATCTTGCATTGAAAATTTCAGTGTGATGACGTCATCAAAATGAAAAATGGTGGTGACTGATCTGGTAGAGAATTGTCTCAGCTATAACATATCAAAATTTGGAAGAAAATCGATCACCTATTACTGAAATATTAGCAAATGAATACAAAAATGATGACGTCATTTTTTCAAAATCATTTTTTTGAGTTCATATGCAAATATGATGACGTTAGAACATGAGATCGGCAAAAATTCTACATGATTTCAAATCTACAACTCACAGGCTTTCAGAATATGTAAAGAAATTGGGGGGTTTCCGCCCCTTCTGAGGAGCTATGGCGAATTCTAGATGGGCATGTTTTTACCACTTTTTACATTAGAATGCCC
The DNA here is from genome assembly GCA_025617745.1 of Heliocidaris erythrogramma. NCBI lineage: Eukaryota > Metazoa > Echinodermata > Echinoidea > Camarodonta > Echinometridae > Heliocidaris > Heliocidaris erythrogramma. Next base: position 10,660,738 of record CM046858.1, read on the forward strand.
ATTAACGTGCGCACGAATTTGAAAGTTTGACGCGCGCGTACGACATTATGGAAGGTCGAGATTGACTGTAAATAGTTGGAAATTGTTAAGAATAGTGTCAGGAAGACAAAATATGCGAAAAAATTGCGGTTTTACGTTCTCTACGCGCTGTGTGCGCGCATAACGCGCGCACGGACGCGCACGGACAGAAAAAATTAAAATGCTTAAAATGTCCTGAACAATACTCTAATTTGATTAAAAAGAGATTTTCAGCATTTTTAAATTTTGACGCGCGCGTACGTGCGCGTCATGATGTGCGCGCAAATTTTGATGACATTTTATGTTGACCCTTGACCTGAAGTTAATGTATGTCAAATATGGTTCATTTTTGATGACTCGTTATGAAGATATGATTGATAATGTGATATCACAAAATGGCGCCTGGATGACGTCACGATGACCTGATGACCTTGAAATAGATACCCGAGCTTGATCTGATATGTCCTCATGACTGTAGAGATTTTGATAAAATTTGACTCAGCCGATATTGAGGAATCATGGCAACAAGAAAGTGGTGGAAAAATAAAAATAAATAATAAATAAATAAATAAATAATAAAGAAAATTCTGACGAAATTAAGAGGTGGTCTGTCGACTACGACAGACCACCTAATAAATAAATAAATAATAATAATAAAGAAAATTCTGACGAAATTAAGAGGTGGTCTGTCGATGACAGACCACCTAATAATAACAATAGTGGCTTCTTATCGAGCGCTTAGGTTAATTTCGTATAAATTTTGAAATGTCTAAATCTGAAAAAGTGAAGGATAATGATTGGTGTCAATTTGAGAAGGCAGAGCTGATTCATTAAGACTTTTAGAAAGTTCTGAACTGCCATGTGTTAAAGAAGAAGAAGAGAAAAATTCCATTTTGTCAATTACATGCACTACTTCGGTCTAAGATTGTCCATAATTTGTAATTGCGTTGTTGTTTGTTCCATTTATTCGAAAATGCTTTATAGAATTACTGTGTCCAATGTGTTTCTCCGTTTCTCATAAGCCATTGCTTGGTATACTTATATTGCGTGCAGGTTGCTTGGGAAACGGGACGAAAATGTTTTTGAAATAGCATTTTCTGGACTTGTTGTTTATTCCATTACAAAAAATAGTTGATCAGTTGATGCTCAACTCTTTTCAATTCAGCTCATGATTTATCATGTCTGATGATTATTGTTCTGTAGATCCAACAACGATAGGAAATTACGCTTCAAGTGAGAATTTGCAGCTTTCTTAACTGATGTGCCATAATTTAGCACCCATTTATCATTCATATAGGTTTATTTATGATTTACGAGGGTACCTACCATATGGCTGCCTCCATCAGATAGTCAACGTCCCTGGTTGAACCTCTTGTACATGTTGGATGTGTGAGATTTGCACAATTAATGTTTCTTGTTAATATCAATCGTACAAAACTGTATACTGTATTTTGTATAAAATAATCTGTTTATTGTTGATCAAAATAGTTGATCATTTGATGCTCAACTCTTTTCAATTCAGCTCATGATTAATTATTGTTCTGTAGATCCAACAACGATAGGAAATTACGTTTCAAGTGAGAATTTGCAGCTTTCTTAACTGATGTGCCATAATTTAGCACCCATTTATCATTTATATACACTGTATTTACTCATAACAGCTAATCTGATGTAATTTGTACATCAATCTCATAGGAAAAAGTTACAACTAATCTGTATTTTTACATCAGAAGTTATGGCGACTCTGCTGACGCCAGATTTGCTGTAAAATTACAAGCAGTTTTTTTACAGTGTAGGTTTATTTATGATTTACGAGGGCACCTACCATATGGCTGCCTCCATCAGCTTGAGCAAGCCTCGCTCCTCAATGATCACTCTACGTAGTGGTCGAGGAGGCGAAACCACAATGACTTCCCTGTTATTTCATAACTCCCCCCCCCCCCCAAAAAAAAAAAAAAAAAAAAAAAAAAAAAAAAAAATCACAAGAAAAGATAGAAAGACAAAAAAGATAGAAGGATAAAACAAAGAATTACATAAGGAAATATATAAAGAGGAGAAGATAGAAGGAAAAACAAAGAATAACATAAGGAAGACTGAAATTGATAGGACAAAAATAAACAATAAGAAGGGAAAATAGAAAGATGAGAAGATAGAAGGAAAAAAAACAAAGAATAAAAATTAATGTAAGGAACATAGAAAGACAAAATGATAAGGATAAAAACAAAAACATAATAAAGATAAAAACGAAGAATGACATAAGGAAGGATAGAAAGAGAAGAAGATAGAAGACTGCAAACAATGAATAGCATAAGGATACAAACAAAGAATAACATAAGGAAAGCAAGTAAGCATATGATAGAACAAAGAATTACATAAGATAGAAGGATAAAAACAAAGAATAACATAAGAAAAGATAGAAAGAGAAGCATAGATAAGGGAAAAAAAACAAAGAATAACATAAGGAAAGATAGAAAGACGAAATGATAAGGATAAACAAAAAATAACATAAGGAAAGATAGAAAGAGAGAAATATGGAAGGAAAAAAAACCAAAGAATAACATAAGAAGGATAAAAAAGGAATAACATAAGGAAAGATAGAAGGAAAAACAAATAACATAAGTAAAGATAGAAAGAGAAAGATAGAAGGATAAAAACAAACAATAACATAAGAAAAGATAGAAAGAGTGAAAGATAGAAGGATAAAAACAAATAATAACATAAGAAGGATAAAAACAAAGGGAAACATAAGGTAAGATAGAAAGAGAAGAAGATAGAAGGATAAAAACAAAGAATAACATAAGAATGATAAAGACGAAGAGAAACATAAGGAAAGATAGAAAGAGAAGAAGATAGAAGGGTAAAAACAAAGAATAACATAAGAAAAGATAGAAAGAGAAGCATAGATAAGGGGAAAAAAAAAGAATAACATAAGGAAAGATAGAAAGACGAAATGATAAGGATAAACAAAAAATAACATAAGAAAGATAGAAAGAGAGAAATATAGAAGGAAAAAAAAACAAAGAATAACATAAGAAGGATAAAAAAGGAATAACATAAGGAAAGATAGAAAGAGAAGAAGATATAAGGAAAAACAAATAATAACATAAGGAAAGATAGAAGGAAAAACAAATAACATAAGTAAAGATAGAAAGCGAAAGATAGAAGGATAAAAACAAACAATAACATAAGAAAAGATAGAAAGAGTGAAAGATAGAAGGATAAAAACAAATAATAACATAAGAAGGATAAAAACAAAGGGAAACATAAGGTAAGATAGAAAGAGAAGAAGATAGAAGGATAAAAACAAAGAATAACATAAGAAGGATAAAGACGAAGAGAAACATAAGGAAAGATAGAAAGAGAAGAAGATAGAAGGATAAAAACAAAGAATAACATAAGAAAAGATAGAAAGAGAAGCATATATAAGGGAAAAAAAACAAAGAATAACATAAGGAAAGATAGAAAGCGAATGATAGAAGGAAAACAAAAAATTGCATAAGGAAATATAGAAAGAGAATAAGAAAAAAGGATAACAAAAATAATAACATAAGGAAAGATGGAAAGAGAACAAGATAGAAGGATAAAAACAAAGAATAACATAAGAAGGATAAAATCAAAGAATAACATATAAGTATAGACAGAAAGATAAGGAAAAACAAAGAAAACATAATGAAACTACAAATGAAGACGAGACATCGTCCCCTTTTAAGCACCTTCTTGTTTGCTAGATCGACCACACACCATGCACACAGCGAAATCACCTGCTTGCAATTGCTAACTCAGCCTGTTGTCCACATCTACCGACTGTTTTTAGAACTTATAAACGAACATAGCATATCAAATATTGTCAATTTGTCACAAAAAGGCGCAGTAAATTTTTAAAAGCCACGGTCAATCCATCGCGTATATACTATTCTCCATAAAAGTCGCAATCACTCACTGCACGACTCAAAACCCAATTGCTCCAACGGTGTTGAATGCTAAGATGTAGAGACAGGTTTTGAAGAGAGTCGGTCTTTTTTCATAGGGTTGTGTATTATGTGCGACCCTCTCTGAGGTTGCTCGTCGTGTTATGATGTCATAGAATCACTCCATAGAGTGGTCATTGAAGAACGAGCTGTCCATAGTCAACGTCCTAGTTGAACCTCTTGTACATGCTGTTTAATTGTTTGTAAATTTATATACCCAACTTAGATTTCAGTTTCATAAGTGTAAGAATAGCTGATATTTCTGTTTCATTATTCCTATAATCGGGGAACTCACTATTAGTTTTGTCATTCATATTATTTCTTTCTTTTTTTCATTTTCAATGGTTTGCTATACAATAAATGCAATAAATGATTTTTCAGTAATTAAGAAGTTAAAATGATTATTACGATTTTGTCTAAAATAATACTTTAACAGAACTCACACGGCCTACCAAATTTGGGAGATCGTGACTTCAAGCACAAATCTGTTAGTGAATACCCAGGAAAAATAATCGTCTTTCATGGTCCGGAATGGTTTAAGAATAAATCTTAAGAACAAAAGGTACGTTCACACGTAGAGCGATACCATCGATGCTATCTATGTTTAGAGAATATTTGGTCATGACCAGATAGTTTTAAGACCAAACGCTGTCTGAACGCAGATAGTCACGAGATAGAAGAGAGTTGGAGCTAGGTTTCGAAACTATTCTGGCAGCGAGTTTGGCAGGAGTAAATCTCAGGATCCAGCAACAAAGCATCGATGCTTTGCGGTAGACCACCCACCGCGCTTGTGACTATTTGTAATGTGAACGCAATCGCTGCTTCACTCGCTGCTATCTTCACTCGCAACTTCGCATGATATGACCCCTGTACACAAACTTCGATACCAATTATACTCGGGTCACCGTGTGTGGCGCAGTAATTATTGTTTTGGCAGCGAGTGAGCGATGGATAGTCACGAGTGGGTGATAAAAGCAAGTCGATCATGGCCTGTCTGAACGTACTTGGGAAACAGGCCGAAAATGTTTTTGAAATAGCATTTTCTGGACTTGTTGTTTATTCCATAACAAAAAATAGTTGATCAGTTGATGCTCAACTCTTTTCAATTCAGTTCATGATTTATCATGTCTGATGATTATTGTTCTGTAGATCCAACAACGATAGGAAATTACGCTCCAAGTGAGAATTTGCAGCTTTCTTAACTGATGTGCCATAATTTAGCACCATTTATCATTTATATAGGTTTATTTATGATTTACGAGGGTACCTACCATATGGCTGCCTCCATCAGATAGTCAACGTCCCTGGTTGAACCTCTTGTACATGTTGGATGTGTGAGATTTGCACAATTAATGTTTCTTGTTAATATCAATCGTACAAAAATGTATACTGTATTTTGTATAAAATAATCTGTTTATTGTTGATCAAAATAGTTGATCATTTGATGCTCAACTCTTTTCAATTCAGCTCATGATTTATTATTGTTCTGTAGATCCAACAACGATAGGAAATTACGTTTCAAGTGAGAATTTGCAGCTTTCTTAACTGATGTGCCATAATTTAGCACCCATTTATCATTTATATACACTGTTTTTACTCAACGCAATCGCTGCTTCACTCGCAACTTCGACCCCTGTACACAAACTTCAATACCAATTATACTCGGGTCACCGTGTGTGGCGCAGTAATTATTGTTTTGGCAGCGAGTGAGCGATGGATAGTCACGAGTGGGTGATAAAAGCAAGTCGCTCATGGCCTGTCTGAACGTACTGGAAATAGTTTCGAGACTTACATAGCATCGATGCTATGTACTACGTATAAACATAACTAATGTGATATGGTTCAAGCAATGACCTTTGTTTCTTCATTCATTTCTCCCGGTTTTGTAGCCAAAGATGGAGTTACCTTGATATCTTTAAAGTATAATGTTGTCTGGGGTGCAAATATTTTACATCACTTTGGTTATCAATAAGTGTATTTTGCAATAAACTGAGAATATTGAATGTTCCCTTCACGAACATTTTTGTAAACATATTTTGATAAAGGAACGGTTGTAAAATTAGCTATAAAACACAGACAATTCGCTGTGCCATCATTGCATCAGTTTCGGCCTTGGGCGCCAGTTTAACGGCTGTCCTCAAAATGTGAATTATTGCTGAAATCATATTGGCACACGTCTGAGATATTGTAAATACTGAGACTTAATTTCAGCAATTTCAATCCCAGAATTACATTAACAACGCAGTGCAAAGCAATTGTGTCGGCAACTTAAGATACAAAGGTGAAGGGAGTGTTGTCGTTTTAAATCTAGGGGTTGCTAGAGAAGGGAAGTGTGACATCCCCCATTCACAATTTTCTGTCGGCAACTTTGGAATCTTGATAGCTGTATCCTTCTTCTTTGAACTATTAATGACCCTTTTGGGGAAAGGGAGTGATTAATGACGGCATATTTTTGAAAATCCCACCCATCACCCTCCTCCCATCTAAAATGGTCCAGCGACGCCCCTGTTCAAATTCTGCTTTGAATGCAACATCATTCAATGCCTCGGCATTGAGTACCTGACACTTTACACAGAGAGAACATGGCTTTTGACGATCTGCTCCCTACTCTCGGAGAGTTTGGTACCTACCAAAAGGTCATCTACGCCTTGGTTTTTAGCTTCGAGTTCCCGGCTGCAGCTAATGTTCTTGCCGTCATTTTCCTGGCTACCTCGGCTGACCATTGGTGTTCCGTAAGTCCAGTAGAAGAGCGATCAGTGTTTGGAATCTTTCCGCAACTAAAAATACTCTGGTACCTAATTGGTTATAGCTGGGTAACCAGTTGCCTATATACCTCTCCAATTGCATGACGGGTGCCACAAAATTGTAGTATACTGTTAATGTTAGGCTAGAAAGTGGTGGGTTTCTAAAAATCGAGTTTTTAATTGAAAATGAAAAGGTAGAATAATGCATATAAAATATTTTCTGTTATGGGGGGGGGGGGGTAGGAGCAATCATGTTCTATGTAATTTTTTTTTTCATTAAGGAGCAGCACTCTCCTGCCCCTCAACCCGCCTATGTATGTACACTTAAATATTACTCAAATACGTCGAGGAGGTATTTTTGAGTGTTTTGTAGGCAGAAAAACTATTTTCCTCCACCGTTTCTGCCGTTACCGTTTGCCGGGGTCGTTTTCATAATTCCACGAAACGTGTCTCCCGTATTCGGCGCAGTCGCCGTCGAAGTCCATGAACGTGGTTGGGGAGATTTGGGAGGACGGGCGTGCCGAAGGAACGTCTGCTGTCTGTGTGGACCCCTTGCATTACGGCGGTGCCATCAGCCGTGCAACCTCCCTAATGCCACGTCACAGGCGGCATGGCAAGTGACGAACAACGTTTAATTTATTTATTTATTTTTTCCGTTTCAAAATAATCATCCATTATACATATTGATACAATGATTAAACATATAAGAATATAATAACTTTGTATATATCAAACTAACAATACAAAGATAAGGGTATTAAAGAAGAGTAGTAGCGAAAATTACAGACAAGTTTACGGTATGCCTACACAGGTTTATAGGAAAAGAAAGAGGGAGAGAGAAAATAAACAGACCGGAATTAGAAAGGAAGAGAGGTTGGGAGCAGGAGCAAAAACAGGGTCGTTAGGCACGTGTTCACCTGCCAGGAAAATATTAGACTGTAGACCCCCAAGTGATAGAAAATTGTTTCAAGTGAGAATCTGATCATGGTGGAGTTATCCAGCGCATCATAAACAATGAAGTCTCTCCATGCGCTTTGATTTTACACCTTTCTTAACTGATGTGCCATAATTGACAACCAATTTATTATTCCTTGGTTTATTTTATGGTTTACGAGGGCGCCTGCCCCATGGCTGCCTCCTTAAATGGAAAGTCAACCCTGATGACAATTTGGTTTTACAATTAGCAGAAAATTAAAGAAACAGATCAGTGAAGGTTTGAGCAAAAGCCGATAAAAAATTATTCTAGTTCTGGACTCTCTTTACTGAATTCTTTTTTCGACGACTGTACGTACTATTATGCCGAGTGATTGGCGCGATCCGGAAACCTGATGGCCCGAGCAAAAGAGAGTCCAGTGAAATTGCTCCTCGCTGACGTCAGGGGTCCAAAGTTCACTAGCGCTTTAGCATGGGGAGGTGCGGCCAATTTTAATTGCTCTCCCTGAAAAATCTCAGGGAAAGTCGTCAGCGTGCCGTCAGAGTGCCATCACTCGGCTTATCGCGTATAGTCGGCGAATAAAAAAATCAATAAAAAGAGTCCAGAACTAGACTAATAAAAAATAAGAGCGTTATGAATTTTTGAAGTTGTATAAATCAAACACAAATTTGACAGGAAAACATGAAAAGGGTGAATGTTTTATTATTATTATTTTTTTTTGGGGGGGGGGGGGGTGGTATAAGACTTGACCTGTTTGCAGGGGGTATGGGCTGAACAGATATCTTTTATGTTTGCCTTTAAAATTGTTAAGACTAGGGGATTCTTTAATTTCTTTATGTAAAGATTTTTACATGGAACCTGAAAAAACAAAGGTGTTTTGTGCAAAGATTGTTCTTGTTACAGGTAAATGGTAAGCAGCCTTGTCTCGTTGGATAGCTATGTACGGTGTTCTTCTTTCGAAACATATCGTTCAAAATAGCAGGGAGGTCCATTTTACCTAATTTGTACATGAATTGTCCTAGTTGGAAAATGATAAATGTCCTTCACCTTAAGGATTAAAATATTCAAAAAATAAAATATCCGTATGAGATGTGTAATTTCCATGAAAAATAATTCTTGGTACTTTTTTTCATTAAAAAAGTATCCTGTTCAAAGTGCGTGTGCTGCACAACCCCATGCTAATATACCATAATTTATATATGATACCAACTTGGTATTTTGTTAATTAACGCCTCTTAATTACCAGCTCCTCCACGCGGTTACATTAAGCAGGGAAAATTAGAGAATTTGCGCGCAGAGCGCGCTGCGAAACTGAAGTCTTATCTTCTAATACCATTTGTATTCCATTGTTTGGAAGGTTTAATTTCCCGAGTCTTGCATCATTTATCCTCATTTAATTTTACACCTCCGGATTTATGGGGGGGGGGGGGACGATATGTTTGCTCCCCCAATATGTGCCCCCCCCCCCAGGATCGACGTCGCCGTGTTGGGTCTAGAGCTACGTAAGACATCCAACTGTCTTAGGATGTAAACTGGTAAACAATTATTATCTAGATGTAGATCCATTACTCGATCAAAAAATCTTGGTTCTACATTTATTTTCGTTTCTTTAATAAAATCGTTCGGAGATTTTCATTATAGACAAATTGAAATCATCCCCCCCCCAAAAAAAAGACCTGTCTACGCGGCTTGCTGGAGTAGAGGGAGGGGATGGGGCTGTATTGTACCCCCACCCTCACCATCTATCATATCCAAATGTCTAGGAGAGTGGTGCATTCACCATTGCATCTGGGGTTGTAAATGTTAGAGGGTTGGGTGAATTGGATAATAACTTTTACAAATCATGTTTCGTTGAAAAAATATGATGGATGGCACAGTAGAATTTCGTATACTTACTATCACGCAAAATGGCTCACGTTTCTTGTGCGCTGATAATTCGCCCTTTCGATTATCAACTGTGTCTGGTTGTTTTTTTAATTTGGAGGAGTGGAAATTTCACCCCCTATCTTGGGACATATTTTCAGTGTGATTCTCTTTGATAATACCATTGCCTGTAAGATTCTATTCATTTTAGAATTGATCACCAATGTCTATATACCCTTGCAAAGAATAGTAGTAACAAACAATGCTTAAATAATTCCATTGCTGTAGGTACAGACATGTTGACTTTGTGGAGGTAGTAAGGTGGGAAGAAGAATGATTGTGAATTTCTGCTGTTTACTGAAGTGAGGTCAAAAGGATGGACTCATACTTTTATTTATAAGTACATACTATTGATGTTGTCTTTCTTTAGCTTCGAACAATGGTCAAATGCAATTAGGTAAGTAAAGGGGCCAATTAAATGAAACACACATTTCGTCAATTAAATATATTCCTGGTAATCTCATATCCTTACTGAGATACTGCTACAAAACGAAACTAATTAAATATAGAAGTAAATTTGGGGGAACGGGGTAGAAGAGGACAAGCTAAAAGGCATGAACTCATACAACATAAACTTAATTTTACAATTGGGCCCGTGATTTTCACAGGCTTTCCGCTTGTTATATAAAATATTCATAATTTTAACTCCACTAGGTTCCTGACTGGTATAGTGCTAACTGCACCACGTTAGGACTAAATGACAGCGAATGTGCATTCTACAAGAAACATCTCAGCATCCCACACAGCGTAGCAGACGACAAAATTGTGTACGATCAGTGCAACAAGTACGAAATCTCCCAGGTATCGTTCAGTGATGCTATGGAGTTCTTTGCTGAAAGCACCAATTACAGCGGAGATCAATATGACGTCATACCATGTGATCAAGGATGGGAGCATGACAGGGCGATTTCGATGTTTACCATAACCCAGTCGGTAAAGTTATGACTTCATAATGTTTAGTTTAATTTTCTTATTTACCCAGGGTAGCCACACCAGTAAATATACTGCTCTCCTACAGACCCTGCAATTATTATTACCCCAGCGTTAATTGCCAGGTACCCATTGTCAAAATTGACAAATATGGGCAAAACACCTTATTCAAGGATGTAAGCACCATGCGAGGATCGAACCCAGGACCTCTCGTATGAGAGTCAAGAGCTTTCACCAATATACCACAGTGATCCCACGTTTAGTCAGTTTAAGGATATACATTAATACTACTAGCATATAGTTGCGAGTCTTAGTAAAGTAAATTACAGATTAATTGATCAAAATGTTAAGCTCTGTGTGTCTCTCCAGGAGTATAAAATTATGCTAATAATTCGGTTCGAGAATTAGACCGGTACCGTTTCAACCAAATCACTTGTCTTGATACCCTATTGATCTTTTTCATTGTTGTCACTCACGAAAATATGTTGTGTATTATGATACACCCATTGTGACCTTGGGGCTTTAATGAACTGTAATATTTTTCGAACTTTCTTTGCAGTTTGATTTGGTTTGTAACCGGAAATACCTGATCAACCTCTCTCAGTCCATCTTATTCGTTGGGGTGCTGATCGGCTCTGTGTCTGCTGGTGCAGTAGCGGATAGGTAAGGTTTGCTGATTGGTATTTAGCTCTTTGCCATGGAAATTCACAGAAGTTGCAAAATTACATAGAAGTTAAGGTAAATTTTAACGGGGTGTTAATTAGAAGCATGGACAATAACGTTCTTGTCAGTTGCCACTGGAAAACAACTTAGGAATAACGTTTATGTGCAGTGGCGTAGCCCTCCCCTCCCCCTTTTAATGGCAAAAAAAAAAGAAGAGAAAAAGAGAGAGAAACATATTCGACTTAACCTTGTGAATTCCACTTGAAAAGCCGGCCTCGAACCAACTCCAGAATTGGACTGAGATGATCAAAGCCGTCGCCAGTACACATTTTGCGTCTATAACGTGGAGCTGCCTTGAGAGTAGTGCTTGTGATTTGTTTATGTTTATTTTATGTGTAGATTAGTTTGTTAACTGTTTCGTTTGTACGTGTAGATTCGGGAGGAAACTCGCACTCATCATCTGCAATGTGGTCATTGTGGTATTTGGAGTCGGAGCTGCTTTTTCTCCGAACTACATCACTTTCGTAGTGCTAAGGACTATTCAGGCTGGAGGCTGTTTCGGGTTTGGTATCATCTCATATGTTATAGGTTAGCACTCAATTTTGTACCCAGGGCGATCTCTGTCAGGGACGTATCAGGGGGCCATTGGGGTTTACGTGAATCATAATGATGGTAAAAATAGAAAGAGAGAAGGGGGGGGGGAAGAAATTGTAACGAACGTATAAAAAATAATGCGTAAAGGCTGCAACACATTTTTAGGCTCTAAAGTGCTCGTGAAAGCAACGTTTGGACTAACCGAAAATGGAAAAATTTCTCGCTCGGTCGCTACGCTCTCTCGCATGTTTTCCCCAGGTCATTACAAGAAAACGCAGCCCCTGTTCTCCACCACTGGCCTACCATAAAGCACTTTTTGAAAATTCACATCTAAAATATGGAAAATTTGGGGGTAATAAATCATAATTTATAATCCTGACACAACTATCCTTGGCAAAACACATTGGCATATCAAAACATTTTCCATTAAAAAAAATGGTTAAAAAATAAATCAAACGACATGGAGACAGCTTCTCAAAAATAAATAGTGTTCACACTAAATCTACCCACTAGGACTGAACTTGGTACGATTTTATGAATGCCAGCCTTTTTGTTTTACTACAGGTACAGAGTTTGTAGGTCCGTCTAAACGAGCGTTCGTTGGCGTCGTCATGATAGTCTCGTTCCCACTGGGTTATCTTCTACTCACTTTCTATGCCTACTTCATTGGAAATTGGCGCTACCTGCTACTCACTGTTAATTTGACATTCGCCATCTTTTTATTCTTCTATCCGTAAGTAATTCTTGCTTTTCTTTTCATTATGGCGACCAGATCTGTAAAAAATATGTGAGCTTTCTCATTCTGTTTGCGTCATATCATATAGAGGAATGACCCTTGAAAAGGATTGCTCTGCAGATGCCCTCATATTCCCCAATATGACGAGAATTAGCTGAAGCGTTGATCAGTCTTTCATGCTACGTTGTTTGTGTGGAGTCCCATATACACTTTCTTATCATTTTGATAATTCCAAAAACTTAACTGTAAACACCAAATTTTATGCACTAAATAATGAACCTTTCCCCAATTGCTTAAAGACAGTTTCTTTCAAGATATAATCACATGACTAGAACTTAATTTCATCTTTTAACGTTTTTATAGCTAAAATTGTGTTGGCTCTGGTTTGTGTGCACTCAACAGTGCCCAGTTTCTTCTCCTTTTTCCCCTTTTTTTATTGATTACTTCTTTTTTGTAATTGTGTATAATTGGCTTTATCAAATCGGAATTATCGATCTTTCACCTCATAATAAGTCTCTCCGGCCGTGAACTTTATATGCAGCAATGAGCATGCCAGGGTTGATCCAGGATTTTGTAAAGGGGCTAGCAAAATATTTAAAAATGGCTGGCAAGCAAGTAAAGGAAAATACAGGTCATAACCTGAAAGGAGGATGGGCAGAGTCTTAGAGTTGTTTACATGTGGAGGTGTCGTGGTATAGTGGTTCATTCACTTGACTCTCAATCCAAGGGTTGAGGGACCGAATCTCAGCCCGGCAGTAGCGTCTTTTGGCAATATATTAATCCACTCTCCACCCAGGTATTAAATGGGTACCTGGCAGGATTTATTCCTTCAAATGCACTGTGCGCTTATTACGGCTGCCGGAGCTAAAGCCAGTGTAATAATATCCAAAACCCATTGGAAGCGCATAGGGACGTTATATTATAATGTGATATGCGCTATACAAGAACAGTGGTATTATTATTATTAGGTATGGCACTTGGTTTCAAAAGGGTGAGGGGCGCAGGTTGGTTGGGTCCCCCTCCCCCAATCCGACAGTGTGCAGCACAATAACAATTCAACAGTCGTGAGACCTATTATAACCCTATTATAACCTGCCATGTTACAATTTGCATCATAGTGGGGTAGTTTAAAGGGTGTGTTACTTTTTTTCGAGTTTCGATTTTCGAGTTATCATTTTCGAGTTTCTAGTTATAGTTTCGAGTTTCGAGTTATAGATTTCGAGTTTCGAGTTATAGATTTCGAGTTTCGAGTTATGTTTTTCGAGTTTCGAGTTATAGTTTTCGAGTTTCGAGTTATCATTTTCGAGTTTCGAGTTATGGTTTTCTGTTTTATTTTATTTATTTATTTATTTATTTATTTTTTATTTTTTATTTTTATTTTTTTTTTTTTATTTATTTATTTATTTATTTTATTTATTTATTTATTTATTTATTTTTTTTTTTTTTTTGGGGGGGGAGGGGTCGCGCGTGTGTACAGCAATATGTACTTGAGTGCCCCCCTCCCCCCGCGGTTGGACAGGGGCAGGGGATATTATTATGATCGCGCGATCAAGGGACTTTCCGTTCCCGAGATCTGGAACCCCCTGGAATCATTCGAAGTCGCACAACATTTCCGGCCAAATTTAAACAAGTTTATAGAAATATATACCCTATTAATTAGCGCGTATTGGCAAACTCTACAAACATTTTGATAACAAACTTTTTTACAGGTACGAGATGACCGCGAAAAAAGTGAGTTTTGATCCACACACTAGTACTCCTCCTTTTCCTTGCATTTTTTGTTTGGTTAATCTTTGTTTAATGTTTATTATAGTTCATAGCGTTGCTGCAAGACAAGAATTTCTGCAACAAAATGTCCCTTCATTGTGTCAACGGGACCATATTTTGAAGATTTTCAGGTGTGCTTCCCAATTCCCATTCTTGACTCTGAAGACATACCATCGCACAAGAAGGTAAATAACCAAATATTGTTTTATGAAAGCGTAATCACAGGATCATGATCAAAGTTCATTATCATCAGGTAATTCTGGGGGTATTCCAGAAGAGAACGTACACCTCCGTGAAGGGACCGTGTAAGGGTCCAGTACTTGAGCATCCGTGCTCTTCCTTGTACCCCGTGTACACTCCGGAGGCTTTTCCGGCAATGTACGTGTTCGTAATAGCTTAGATCCGTGTAGACACCATAGCTCTCCGTATAGATACCCAGTTCAGAACGTATTCGCCGGCACTGCTTAGAATATCGCTGCGTTGCACCCCGGAACACCACGGATGATCCGTGATGCAATCCGTGAAAGAGTAAAATGGGCTTTACGTCTTTGTTTTTGTACACACGAGTTTCGAGTTATCATTTTCGAGTTTCGAGTTATAGTTTTCGAGTTTCGAGTTATAGATTTCGAGTTTCGAGTTATCATTTTCGAGTTTCGAGTTATGGTTTTCGAGTTTCGAGTTATAGTTTTCGAGTTTCGAGTTATTATTTTCGAGTTTCGAGTTTCGAGTTATCATATTCGAGTTTCGAGTTATAGTTTTCGAGTTTCGAGTTATAGTTTTCGAGTTTCGAGTTATTATTTTCGAGTTTCGGGTTATAGTTTTCGAGTTTCGAGTTATAGATTTCGAGTTTCGAGTTATCATTTTCGAGTTTCGAGTTTCGAGTTATCGTTTTCGAGTTTCGAGTTATAGTTTTCGAGTTTCGAGTTATCATTTTCGAGTTTCGAGTTATAGTTTTCGACGGTGGGAGAGATCCGAAAGATAATTAATTCTTTATGTTCCATTTTGAAAGTCCATTTCTTGAGCATGGTATCCTCCTTTCAATGGCAGTTGGGGGTCAGTCAACAACCTTTATCTTAGCTAGCTAGACTCGATTTGGAATAGCTTTAGTACTCCATATGCATAGGCATTGTACTTACACAACTCGATGTGCGAGCAACCTGTGCGAGCAACTCCACATGCATATAGGCATTGTACCAGCGTTGCCAGGTGTACGATAATTATCGTATTTGTACGATAATTTGGCCGTCTGTACGATGTACGATCAATAATTCCAAAAAAAGGCCAAATGTACGATAATTCTACCATTCTAGCAATTGAGAGGTCTTAAATGCGGTTAGCATACTTAATTGAAACCTTTATTGTGCCTTAGTCAAAAAAAAAAAAAGAAAATTATCTATTAACTTTCAACATACTCGTGCAAAGTACATGCATACGTACATTCAATACAACACCTGACAATACACACGCGCGACCCCTCCCCCGCCCAAAAAAAATAGAAAACCATAACTCGAAACTCGAAAATGATAACTCGAAACTCGAAAATGATAACTCGAAACTCGAAAACTATAACTCGAAACTCGAAAAAAATAACTCGAAACTCGAAATCTATAACTCGAAACTCGAAATCTATAACTCGAAACTCGAAAATGATAACTCGAAACTCGAAAATGATAACTCGAAACTCGAAAACTATAACTCGAAACTCGAAAAACATAACTCGAAACTCGAAAAACATAACTCGAAACTCGAAAACCATAACTCGAAACTCGAAAATGATAACTCGAAACTCGAAACTCGAAAAAAAGTAACACACGTTTAAAGGGCCTGCAACGAAATGCATCCAAAATGCAACTTTTTGCTGTTGATGTGCAGGGATGCATTCAACTAATGTTTTGAATTTCAAACATCAAAATGTTTCATGGATTTTTCAATATATTTTGAAATATTTTTTCCAACCTGCTAAGCTCCACCCTAAAAACAGCTCCAGATCTCATTCCTGCAATGACATCATCTGTCAATCATCAATCAGCTACCCTAACATTCTACAATAGACAGTGGAATGTAACTTCCTCCAGCTCAGCACATACTCACAATAGAATTGCATGCTTTCAAACAATACATCCTCATTACCATTCTTTTCCTGGTGATGCTACAGCATGTCTGACATAGCAAATAATATGTAGGCATTGCATGGTCTATTAGAACAGATGGTCATCTCTGGCAAAGCTACATACCACTGTCTCTCCTTAGCTCACTAATGATTGACAGATGATGTCACTGCATGAATGAGATTTGGAGCATTTTCTTAGGGTGGAGCTTAGCATATTTGAGAAAATTATTTCAAAAATATTTTTAAAATCTATGAAACGTATTTGGATGTTTGAACAACAAAATATGAGTTGTATGCATCCCTGCACATCAACAGAAATCAACTTGCATTTGGGTTGCAGTGGACCTTTATAAAAAACCTGGGAATTCATTTCGTTTATTAGCATGCTGCCGATCAAAGTCCATGATGAACGGTCTTTTATGGATTTTACACCTTGAATTTGATAATGAGTCTATGCTGTTAATTTTTAATTCATATAACCTTTTGTTTCATTACTATTTGGGGTTTTTAAACTGAACTGAGAGTTCATTTCGGTTATTAGCATATTGTTGAAGTCCATGATTGATCGTCTTTAATGTGGATTTTAAACCATGGATGTACCTGTCTGTGAGTCTATGAGCTATATTGATGGTTAACGATTCTTTTCATTACAATGAAGGTACTAATTTGACTTTTTGAAATACATGTTGAAAATTCAGTCTAAACAATTATTATGAGGAGCAGGTTTACCAGAATGGTGATCTTGGCTACCACTGGTGGTATCTGTGATTATAGAGTTATTCATATCGCTTTACGTATCCAATACTGTTTATGTTGTTGAGAAACATCATTAAGACTCATTTTTCAAATATGTTATGAACAATTCACCTATTTTCATAATCATGTACCAAAAATGTTGAAAAGTACCTTAAAGGTGTTACTCGGAGATGTACAAACAAATCAAAATGCAATAAATTTGGTATCAACGGAAAGGGGAAGATGCCCTAAAACATTCTATAAACATTCGAAATCCATAGGTTTTCATAAATTAATATTATTCTGTTTCAAATGTGTGCCAAAATATTCGCATATTTTCGCCCCGCGAGCAGTTTCTTTTTCAGCCTTGGAAATGTGACGTAATACTCGGGACACACTTGCTTGCTTCTAGCTAGCTCACGATCACGTTAATACAGCGCGCGCACATAACGTTCACGGTTCGAGGTAAGCTACTGATTTCTTCCAATCTTTGAAAATCTTGTCGATAAAATGTCTGATTTTGGCCCTGATTCAGATGTTAAAACCTGGAATCACACCGTCATTCCATCAATAACTGGGTGAATCACTGCAGCAGCCACACACACATATACGATTCATACAGCTACAGTACAGTCAAGTCGTATACCGTAAGCTAGCTGTCCCGAGAATGACGTCATTTTTCTAGTGCAAGAATTCTCGCTTTCGTGGCTCATCTGAGACCCTGTCAGGGGTCTTGAAAAAAGGTCCTGATAATCTTTTTGAACAAGCTTACAACTCTAAAATTTAATTCCATCGTATTCTTTGGGGGATTAGCTTTCCAAAAATGTATAATTTGTCATATTTCTTATTTTATGGGACATTTCTCCGGTTATCTGCTTTAAGGAATCCCTGGAGATGAGTACACAAATAAATTCTGACACCAGTTTGTATAATATTCTTCTACCATTTCTACGTGGAAGCTTTTTTTCAGTTGAACGGGTATTCTAAAATCTACCCAACTTATGAACAAAGTTTTTCTAAATCATGTTTTTCAGCACAATGCGTGCTTGTCCGGAGATTTTCCCCTTTCATTTGTATTGCCTTTTCATGTTTATCACATTTCTGTGTATAATTTTAGCTTCATTCCAGAATCGGTGCGATGGCAGATCTCTAAAGGTCGCTATAAAGACGCTGAAATAACTGTTAGAAAAGTAGCCAAGATCAACAAGGTCAAGCTCACAGATGATTTCTTCTACCAACACAACTTTTATAAGAAAAAGGTATTGAAAAAAACAAACTGTCGGATTTGACTGACAAGATTGAGAATAGAGACATTATCATGCACGCTGTGAATATCTTTCTAATGCAATTTCTGCTATATTGTTGGTTTTGTGTTATTTTTTCTTGATATCTTGTCACTCTGTTCATGTAATGTGTGTGGGTGTAAAGATGGATGTATGTGGGTGCGTGTTGGTGGGTGGTATTGGGGTGAGGAGTTGTCTTCATTTAAATAGAGCGATCTATGCAAAGCAACTTTATACATGTATTTCTTAACAATGCAATGTTTCCATTCATGACATTGATGTTTCAAATATCGATTTACAAATAAAATGTCCAATATTTCAAATTGCTCTGTAAAAGAAGCAAGAGTTGGCTCAGGCGATAAAGCTTCTGTCTGTCGAACCAAAGATCGTGGGTTTGAATCCACCCTGGGCGGATGACTCACTCTGGCTTTGTTTGTTAACGTGCCCCTCCCATAGACGATGGCTATGTTACAGTGGAAAACACTCCGTCCCTCGGATAGCACGTTAAATGGAGGCCCTGTGTAGAGGATAGTCACCACCTTTGCACCTTATGAACCAACTGGTCTAATCGAAGAATAGTAGGGGAAACCCCGGTGTAGTGGCACTCCTGCCCATCCCAATCAGTGACCCCATTCACATTCCCTGTTAGACCGGTCTTAGTTCGACCGATCTGTGATTGAGGAACGGTTCTTGAAGAACGGTTTGATTGCATTCACACTTCAAAATTGATCAAGAAGTCAAAGTGGTCTTGTTGCTAGGGCAGCACAGGTCAGCGGGGAATTTAAACCGTATACTGCCTGCCTGATGCATATATATATATCCTTATATCTTTCCAAGGCTGCTGTTTTTCCACTATGTTTTTTTCTCCGTGTGCATATCATTCTATCATCTTGTCTTTTTACCTTTTCCTTATGTTATTCTTTGTTTTATCATTCTATCATTTCATTTTCTTTTTCTATATCTTTCCTTGTTTTCTTCTATTTTCATCATACTATCTCGTCTATACTACATTTCTTATGTTTTTCTTTGTTTTTATCATTCTATCATTTCTCTTTCTATCTTTCATTATGTTATTCTTTGTTTTCATCATTCTATCGTCTTTTCTTTCTTTACATTTCTTATGTTTTTATTTCATCATTATTCGATCATTTTCTCTTTCTATCTTTCATTACGTTTATCTTTGTTTTCATCATTCTATTCTTCTTTCTTTACATTTCTTATTATTTTCTTTGTTTTTATCATTCTATCATTTTCTCGTTCTATCTTCCTTTGTTTTCTTTTGTTTTTATGTGTTTTCATCATTCTATCGTCTTTTCTCTCTTTACATTTCTTATATGTTTTTATCATTCCATCTTTTTCTTTTTCTATCTTTCATTATCTTTGTTTTCATCATAATATAGTCTTTCTTTCTTGACATTTCCTTATGTTTTCTTTGTTTTTTATACCTCTATCCATTCCTCTTTCTATCTTTTCTTATGTTTCTTTATTTTCATCATTCTATCATGCAGCGATGGCCTACACTTATAGGAAACTCAAGGCAAATCACACGTGATTTCCCGCGCAACACACACAAACACACACAAACACACACACACTCACTTCCGGTCGAAGTACACTTTGGGATCGCTTTGTATTCACACTGCACGTTAGATCGGTTAAGAACCGTTCTTATAATATAAGACACGTTCTTCAAGACCACTCCCGAGGTGGTCTTCTGCACCGGTCCAGAAGACCACTTCCTGGACCACTTTTGTATTCACACTCACCTAAGAACGGTTCTTGAGGAACGGGTCTTAGTTAGACCTCTCTAACGAAGTGAGAATGGGGTCAGTTATATCGGGAGTAGAGACCCGACGGTTTGTGATTCAGTTCGCTTTTCCCTTCCCAAGGCACAGGTGACGCCAAATACTTAATAATAATAAATATCTCACTAACAATAACTAATTGCCTTTACCTAGTTTACTCAGGTGAAATTAAAAAAAAACTCTCATTATTTCCCCATAACAAAGGAAACGAAAGAGCTTGAAGCGAAGCGTGATCCGAATCTTACCGATTTGTTCCGAACACCTATCCTTCGACAGCGAACTCTGATCTTAATTATTATATGGTAAGTGCTTTAAAGAGGTTGCATTCTGAAAAAATGTAAAAGAAAGCTTTCTCATTCTTTTCATTCCAAAGTTAAAGAATATGTGACCCGACGCCTCAAAACCTACAATAAGTCTGAAAGTAGAGATTCTTAGCTTTCCAATGGTATATCACTTGCCTAGTTCACTCAATGATAACACCTTTAAATATCACATTTAGAATCAGTATGTAACGAGCAATCAATAACTCCTATTCAGAGAAAATGGCTATTTAAGTTCGGAACAAAAGAAAGCTAAACCTTCGTTCTCTGTGTGCGCCCAAGTAAAACTGGGTATTCGAATGGCCATAGCAACCGGTATGAAGGGATTATCAGATTAGGCTGAATTTTGGCACGCTGCTCCAGGAGGACCTATTCATTACTCACTCCAAAAACCAATTTAATACCTTTAGAGGTAAAGTAGTAATTTGGCATTGAATGAAAGTATTACAAAAGCTCTCCAAACATTCATTAGCTCGACAGGTGAAAAAAGGAGTCATTTTAAAATGCCCCCAAAACATATTTCTAAGTCGAATTACGACTCACAAACTTGAGACATGATAGAATGATAATGAAACTACACATTTCTATCAAAAAAAGAAAATCGACTGATCCAAGCAAATGTACTATTTTGGGCTGTTTGCTATGTTGTGGTCCGTGCGACTTATTCTAGGTTTTGAGGCGGCGGGTCACATATTGTAGCATCATCATCACATAAAAAGAAATTGCTAATGAAATGCATTTCCAACACCTCATTCACACTCCCTGTTAGACCGCTCTAGAGGAACGGTTCTTGAAGAACGGTTGGATTGCGTACACACTCAGTCTCAAATCGCTCAACGAGTCAAAGTGGTCTTGTTGCTATGGCAGCTCGGGCAGGCACCTGGGAACGATTTTGTTACTGGGGGTGCTGTGTGGGAAAAAAATGTCCTCAACATTTGTGGGTCTCTTTTTAACTACTTTTTAGCTACAGCACCCCCAACACCCGCGGCTCCCAGGAGCCTGAGCTCAGGTCAGCGGGTCAATTTTTTTCGCGCGGAATTCCAACCGTATACAGCCTGCCTGATACATCTATCTTTATCTTTCCAAGGCTTCTTTTTTCCCACTTTCCTTTTTTTCTCCGTGTGCATTTCACACTATCGTCTTGTCTTCTTTCACCTTTCCTTGTTTTCCTTTGTTTTCCTCATTCTATCGTCTTCTATTTTTTTTACTTTTTCCTTGTTATACCTTGTTTTATCGTTTTATCACTTCATTTTCTATTTCTTTTTTCCTTGTTTTCTTCTGATTTATCATACTATCGTCTTTCTTTGTTTTTTTTTTCTCGCTCGTTCGCAAAAACACTGGAAAGTTAATATTCGGACAAATGGCGTCCCCTTCGGCAATGCGCTGAAGCCGCCCCCTAGGATTTTCAAAGTTCCGATAGTCATTTTCGGGCAGGGAGGTGCTAGAATATCCACATATTTGGGAAGAATGGTTCCCAGATAATTCTGTAACTTATGTTTGTAATTTTACGGTTTGTAACTGTACATTTTCACTACGAAAAGTAAAAAAAAAAAAAAAATGGAAATTGAAAAGTTGATATTCGGGTAAAAGGTGTCCTACTTCGGCAATGGCCTGCAGCCCCCCCCCCCCCCCCTCCCCGCAGGATATTCGGACACCTACCACTTCATATGCGGACAGGTAGGTGCAAGAATATCCACATATTCGGGCAGCGAGGTTTTCAGATAATTATGTAACTTCTGTATGTAACTTCTGTAATTTTCACTACGAAAGTATCCGAAAAAATTCTCGCTCGCAAAAATTTTGAAAGTGAAAAGTTGATATTTGGGCAAAAAGCGTCAGTGAAAATAGGAGATAGGAGCTCAATCGCGTGTGCTGTACGTTCTGAAATGCGACAACTCCGAGTTCTTGACTATGGTTCTGGAGCTCTATTTCGGATGTATTCTAATGGTACATTATGGTAAGGAAAGATCCTCAATTGTTACCGGACAATTACATCCAAGCAGAGAGAGTTCTTGAGTCAACAGTCAATGGAGGCTTCCGTGTCAAAGGGTGGTCGTCGAATGAATAGTTGGCAGATGATGACCCAGGTGAACGGAAAGAGTCCAACCTACTAGAATCCACAGATGAAGAGAAAGTCTTGGGGGTGGCTGGAACAAAGAGACAGATACCTTGTCATACAAGGTAAAGCCGATTGAACCTGAACCATCAATGACGAAGAGGAAAATTCTGGGTTGCATCGCTCGGATTTTCGATCCTCTTGGATTTGCAGCCGCTTTCCTAGTCAATGCAAAGATTAGCATGCAGAGACTCTGGGAGCTGGGAGTAGGCTGGGATGCAGAGTTACCACCTGAAGAGGTATCAAGATGGCTAGCGATGTTTGAGGAGATGAACAACTTGAAAAACGGCACGATAGATAGATGTTTAACACCGACATCAGCTGAGCAGAAACCTATGATGTGTGTCTTCTCAGATGCTTCAGAAAGCGCATATGGAACGTGTGCTTATTTGAGATGGCAGCTCACTAACGGACTGTTCCAAACCAAATTCGTCACAGCAAAGTCGAGAGTCGCTCCCTTGAAGAGACTCACGATACCGAGATTAGAGTTGCCAGCATCAGTGATGGCCACTAGACTAAGTGCAGCAATCATGAGGGAGCTGAGGTTGGATTTGAAAAGAACAATCTACTTCATCGATAGCATGATTGCATTGTCGTGGATCAGAAGTCGAGCCAGAACCTTCAAGCCGTTTGTTTCAGCGAGAATCGGAGAGATTCAAACTAACTCAGATCCCCTACAGTGGAGACATGTGCCTGGCCCTTTGAACCCAGCAGATGAAATTCAAGGGGTATAACCGTTGCTGAGCTTGACGGTAGATGGAAGCGTGGACCGGAATTCCTGAGCTTGCCTGAGGAACAATGGCCCGTCGAAAGCGTTTAACCAGATCCAGCCGCAATTAACAAAGAGAAACGCAACATCGAGCGAGTCCTCCACGTAACAGAAGCGCAGGTATTCGATTAATCCAAGTTATCAAGCTGGAGGAAACTTATACGCGTCACTGCCAACGTATTAAGATTTGTTCGACAGCAGTAGACGCTTCGTTAACGCCACGCGAGCTTGATGATGCCGAGACATACTGGATTCATCACGCTCCAAAATCGCTACACAAGAGATTGAAATCCGCGGAATTGAAATCGATGAGTTGGAGGACGTGTGGACAAAGGCGCCATGTCATACGAAGTTAAGCACCCTATTCTCCTACCGCGCAATCATCCGATCTCCTTTCTCATTACGCGTCATTTCCATGAGAAGGGTCATGATGGTGTAGCGTCGACAGCGGCTAGATCTATCGAGCATAAGATCGAAAGTCAGAAGATGGGAGACTTTCCTCCAGAGAGATTAACAGAAACAAGACTGCGAAGCACTACGGGGTAATATTCACGTGCCTCAATACAAGAGCTGTCTATTTAGAAATAGCTGTCGATTGCTCAACTACAGAGTTTCTGCAAGTGTTTCGGAGATTTTCTGCGATTCGAGGTCAACCAGCCCGTATGTTCAGTGACAATGGTAACCAGTTTTTAGGTGCGGAAAGAGAACTTCGCGAAATTGTGAAAGGCTGGAATGAACAGGAGTTGAAAGACTTCTGCGCAGAGCGTGGAACTGAGTGGAGATTCGTAACCCCACAAGCGCCTCATCAGAACGGCACCGCAGAGTCGCTTGTAAAAAGTTGTAAGGTCGCGTTGAAGAAAGCGATAGGTAGTCAAGTTCTAACACCATTTGAACTCCATACATGCCTACAGGAGGTCGCGAACTTTGTCAAAGATCAATTGGTAGATCACCGAATGATCCAGACGACGGATCGTACTTGTGTCCCAATGATATATTGTTGGGAAGGTCTTCTTCGAAAATACCCCAGGGTCCATTCAAAGAAACGAAGAATCCTAATCATAGGTTAGAGTTTGTTCAAAGAATTGTGAATGACTTTTGGAAGATATGGAATAGAGATGTGTTCCCATTGCTAGTCCCACGCCGTAAATGGAACACAGAGAAACGTAATGTACGAGTTGGTGACGTAGTCAAGGTAGCTGACCATAATGCGGTCAGAGGAAAGTGGACGATTGGTAGAGTTGTACATGTCTACCCTGGTACGGATGGGAAGATAAGGAATGTAAGAGTAAAAACGGCAAACACCGAACTTACCAGACCAATAACTAAAAGAGTGGTCATTTATCCTTTTGAAGGTTATGAAAATTGAGTATCATTGGATTATGAGATAAGGTCCATAAATGCCTTATGAGTGTGTTTCATTGGAACAGCAGTTTTTATAATTTCCTCATTCTTATATTTTTTTCCTTTGAATGTCGATTAAAACTTGATGACACCATAACCTGACTTTTTTGCAGCATCACAAACGTGTCAGAGAAAGTCAGAGTTTCCGTGTACAAGTGGGACGGAATGTTCCCAAATTTGTGCCTTTCCGTTGAGTTTTGCCACCGCCCATAGAGTGAGTTTCGATAATGAAATATTAAATACTTATATAGTGAAGGATAAAAGTGTATGGATTAATGCAATGTTGAAATATAAGCTGTGCAAGATTTTGTGTCGACGTGTCAAGTTGATTCGGTATGACTTGTGCGCAGGTCCATTAAATATTGCGTGTGCTGTTTGAATGTATCATGTACATTGTAACATTCGGTCGAATGTAAGGTGTTGCTTACTTTCGCTTTAATTGAAATTGAGTGTGAATCAAGTGACGTACTTGATTGGATAATTTACTTAAGATATTTGCAACCAAGTTAGGTTTTTAGGATGAAAAGTTAATTTAACAACAAATGACTTCTGACCTGTCAAATGTAGGTCACTATTGTTTGGGGTCATTCTCAAAATGAAAGTGTTTACTGGACCAAGTACATGTGTTTGACTAATGAAATACTGCATGAAATGCAGGAGCCTTTGGGTTACTCATATGAGTAAAGAAATCGATAAATATGAAGTAAATCAATGCAATTAAAAGGCGATTCATGCCTGTGTACATGTATGAATAAGGTTTATTCTTGGCAAACAAAGAATGCTATGTTATTTTGTGTAAGTTCATTGTGATTGAGAAAAGGGGATTCACAAAAGAACATGTAAAGATTTTGTAACAGAAATTAAAGCCAAGAATTATATGAATAATTTGTTCAAAACATAAAGACACAAACCTAAAGAGGTGAATGTGTTCAAAAGACAATTTGAGAATGCACATAAATTATATGCAAATTTTAAGAGAATAATTTAGTGATTTCTTTGGTTGTATCAAAAGAAAAAAAAAGGATTTACAAATTTATTGGATTGAAATAAGTTGTCTTTTTGGCGGAGTTGAACAAATTAACAGTTTTGATTTATCACGAATAAAAGGTAAATGTGAAAGAATTCAAATTTCCTGTTGTGTAAGTGCGCATAATTAATTAGGTCATTTGTGAAAGTCACTTTGACAGGTGTATAAGAGGATTTAATTCCTTGTTAGCAATGCATGTATATGCATATGCTTATGCTCTGGAAATTGTAGCATCTTACTTTATTGGTAGGATTTTTTTGTATTAAGCACTATTTTAAATATGTACGTGCTTTTATATTGATACATTGCAGATTTAATCTATCTGTATGTTACAGAATGACAGGTTTTAAACTTATATACCACAACTTCAAATAAGAACAACACAGATACTCGTTTAGGTTATGATCGACAGTGAATCATTTATTGGAATATCTTGTGTAACTCTATGAATTAGTATTTTGAAGAATACATGTACGAAATATCTGAATGTTAACACCGGATTTCTATCTGCCTTTTCTTTTATATTGCAGATGGAATAAAAACCAGTTATACAATTTAAAGCGGTGGTCCGTTTCAGTTATCGAGTGATCCAGTAATAACAAAATAGATTTGGCATTGGTTCTCTCTAATTGATTTCTTAACAGGATGACGAATAACCTAATATATTACGGGTTGCATCTCAGCACGAGCAACTTCGGCGTCAATATCTACCTCAGTTTCCTCATCTCGGGTGTGGTAGAAATCGTTGCTGTTGTTATCTGCATCCCTGCCATCGAATGGTTTGGTCGTCGATATAGTCTCATCGCCTGCCTTATCATATCCGGCATCGCTAGTCTCGTCATTATTTTCATCCGTAAGTTATCTCATTTGCTTTTCCATGGTCTCGTGAACCCACAGTTTTGGATACGGATAAAGGTTGGCTCGCTGGGCTTTGTCTCTAAATAATCATGTTAATACCAAAACATTCGAATATCCTATCAATTGATGAGCAGAAGAAAACAAAAAGGCGACATCTTCTTTACGGGGCCATCCCAGCAGACCGACAGACAACGATATCAATAATCCATGAGACCGACAGCCCATCGAACCGACAATGTCGGTCTCGTGAACTCTCAAATTGGGATTACCAAAAATGGTTTGCTAGTTGGGCTTTTCTCAAATAACACAAAAAACATTTGTCACATAGCGCGAACATTTTTCATAGAACAGTGCCCATTGTTTAAATACAGGACATTCTAACTAATAATTCGCTAATAGTGAAATAACATTGAAAATGGATCAAAACATTTAATGCATTTGATATGTGATGAATTAACAAAGGATTAAACTTCAGGGCCCATATTCATAAAACCCTAAGCTAGTTGCCAACTAGGCCCAAGTAAAGCCCCCATCACACCAAACTAATTCTTACTACGTGCTCAAAATTCCCTACCCCGACCTAAAAATCGTAAAACAGGTTGTGGTCGGGGTAGAATGTGTAACTATGGCCTCCAACGATCCTGGTTCGTTGATAACGGTTTTCAATACGCTATCTCTTCTGTGAAATTAATTGTATTGTGCAACAGTATAATATTTCCATTTTGTATAAATTTGCATAATTAAGGGGCGATATCATGAAACATTGCAAGTTTACAGCTTGGCAACATTCATATTTGAATTCAGCACAAAAAGTTACCCCAGTCCACCAATTTTCATGTAGGGCGAAAATGTGGACCACGAAAATAAAAAACGGAGGCCTTTTTTCCATGTCATCCCATGGTCTAGTACCCCGTCCACATTCAGTTCATATCAAGTTCAGCTCGGGTAAATTTGCCATTTCCAAGAAGTTCAAGCCCGTCCGTAGTCAGTTTAAATCCGTTTTTAACTAGTTCTACCTCGTTCCCAACCCATTCTAACTAGTTTACCCGACCACCCCATTCTGAGACGGTTCAACCCGTCCTCATCTCGTTCTTAGTGCCTTCGAACGCGCTCCTAGTGCGTATACAATCCCGTCCTGGCTCGAGGGCTATACAAATCCAGCGCGTTCTTCTCATTCCTCATTCCCATTCGACGCTTCAAGAAGATCAAGACACACCAATACAGTTGCCTCCTCACCCCTTCTGTGTTCCATTATGCCTCCAAAGAAAAGTGCCAGTCTTAGGACTGGCCGTGGTAAAGCAGGCACTAGTTGAACAGCAGATGTCCGTGAAAAAAACCCCAAAACCCACACCCATCTCATCATGGTGGAATGGCTCAAGGCCAATGTAGTCCTCTATAACAAACAAAAACTTGTGGTCTATAAGGACACAGAGAAAAAGAACTTCCTGTGGCAGAAGCATTTAACCAAAATTTAAGAGTTACAAGGCTGCAAATTTATCCATGATTTTTAATTCTGTTAAAAATGTTCTTGGATTTGCACTGGAAGAGGTCTCGAGCCAAATGATGAACTGCAGTGAGAAAATATCCCATATTTATAACCTACATTCTCCAAGCGTACTGCAGACGGGGTGGAACTGCGTGAGAACGACAGACACGTATTAAAAACGAGTACAACTTAATGAGAACCTACTGGAAACTTATAGAACCATGTAGAAACGTGTGGCCAACTCAGTCTGAAGGTGAATTTGTTTTTAACGTACTAAGGACGTAGTGTGGTCGAGTTGGTCTGTTTTGCAACGGACCCGATGGAGCTACAAACTGACCCGATCGTACTGCTAATTAATGCTCGACCACGTCACGTTGTAACTCGTCCTAGTAGGATCGAAGTACGGCAGCTCCGTTCGTAGTACGTCCATCTCGTTCAAGTACGTTGTCACTACGTCTAATTTTAGGACGGGGGAAATTTTGAACAGGCTCTAAGTTCTAGAGCACCCTTCCCGTCCAAGCCAGTCCGAGCCCGTCCATGAAGTTCTTAAACAGATCGTAAACAGTTGCTACTACGTTTACCTTGCTCGCACACAGTTTGGGCCCGTTTTTGGCAACATTTTGCAAAACGTAGTGAGAACTAGCTTGGTGTGATGGGAAAATAAGCAAATAAAGCCCCTATTACCAGCTACGTAGTAATCACCGAGCTCAGATAGGTGGGAACTAGCCATTGTGTGCTTTCTGGTGGAGTCAGCGTGGGCGGAATAAATGCATAGAAAGAACATGGATTTGAAAGGTTATCTTTGTGCAGCTATATATGTCATTTGTTGTTGCCAACTAAATTTTTATTCATAAAACTTTACTAAGAACGTAGCCAGAGAGTATCAAACTAGGGAAGGATTTAGTTGCCAACTAGAGAATTGACTGTTGTGCCCCTGGGTAGAATAGACTCATGGAAAGGGGGAAATGTGCAGACTGTAGACAATACTCTGCCTGGCTAACTTCCGTAGTGCACGGGTTTACTAGCCTTTAATCATGGCGGCATGCTAGGTTTTTTCTTTGCTGCTCTAT
The DNA here is from genome assembly GCA_025617745.1 of Heliocidaris erythrogramma. Taxonomy (NCBI): domain Eukaryota; kingdom Metazoa; phylum Echinodermata; class Echinoidea; order Camarodonta; family Echinometridae; genus Heliocidaris; species Heliocidaris erythrogramma. The sequence goes on from CM046858.1 coordinate 10,689,995, forward strand.
GTACTCAGATTTACTGCAATAAATCTAAAAATTTGGGGATACGCACAAATTCTACAAACAAACACCATACAATCACCGAAACTATAATAGGATCGGGGCAAACAGAAACACCAGCAAGACACAGAGAAATAACTACGTGGGGCTGGTCGCTAAAAGGAAAATAACTGCCTGAAAAAGAACATAAAACTTCCCTTGCACTAGGCAAAAAGTGACACAAAAACACAAGAATACTATAATCTAGAACAAAAATAAGTACAGAAAAGTGCTTTTAGGGCGTATAGCGCGCTGAAAAGATACAAATTGACCTGAATTCAGGAGCGCCGTGACTCGGCAACCTAACTCGACGGGAGCGAGCAAGAAAGAGGAAGATGGCCGTTGCGTATTCCTGCGGGTGAGTGACGAAGGGGATAAAAATGGGTTTACGGGGTGCGCACAATATTGTGACTCATTTGTGTTAAAGTTCTCGATCGGGTAGCGTAGTATATAGTATATTATTGTTTATTGCCTGCTTTCTGAAAAAATATTCATATTTTTGTATATTTCTATTGTCTGTTTTTTTGCAGCTAGTAAAATCTTACCTGATTTTATTATTTGCTAAATAAGTTGATGTATCTACCTATTATGCTTGTTGACCCAAACTACGCCACCACCGAGAAACTTAAAAGTCACATTCGCGCACGCCCCACCCTGATATGCCGCCTTCCCATAGTCACCTGCGCGAGCGCACGCCCGCCATCTTCCTCTAACGAGCTGCCAGAGACAACGCTTAGGACATGCTGCTGGACAAAGCGAGGGGACGGTGGGAGGGACATACATGTAGGTAGATACATCAACTTATTTAGCAAATAATAAAATCAGTTAAGATTTTACTGCTTTACTACAATAAATTGATGTATCTACCTATTAGGCTAGACCAGCACAGATAAAAATTCAGGGTGGCATGTCCCGAGGGAAGGAGGCTAACGCGGGGTAACGACAGAAGCTGCCGCCCTCAGTGACGAAGTCGCAAACCGCGCTTCTGCAGAAAGAATGTCGTTCAGATAAAAAGAAGTAAAAGAATTGGGAGACCGCCAAAAGGAGGCCCTCAAAATGTCTTCTAGGGCAATAAACTGAAAAAGCGCCCAAGAAGTGCTAATGCTTCTGGTATCATGCGCTCTAGGCTTACTATCCGAGAGAAGGGCCTCAGCTCCAGCGGCCTAAATGGCCTCAACAATCCATCTAGAAATGGATTCTCTAGAAGCAGGAGAGAAAGGTTCGCGTGGACTCTCTACGACTCTGAATTATAAACTGAGAGGCTCTCTCCGAGAGACCCGAGGCCCTAGCGTCACCCCCGATACGGCCAGGTTCGCGAGTAATAAGGAAAAGTTGCTCGTCCGAGCGGCAATCTCTGGTCTTGTCTAAGTACCATTTTAGCGCCCTCACCGGCACCAAACCTTGTCCTCCTTGACTGAGGAGAAGTCTGACAGAGGACTGAGAAATACCTCAACCGGACAGGAGGAAGCCGTCTGATTTTTGGCTACAAAGGACGGCTTGGGGATAAGACGAACACGTACTTGTCTTTCCCAACGGATGTGACCGGGAGAGGTGCAAAGAGCATGAAGAGAAATTCTTCTCTGCCCTGAAGCTATAGCCATAAAAAAATGGTCTTGATGGAGAGAAGCCTTGCTCATTGGTTCGAAGGGAGGCTTTGATAACGCATCCAAAACTTGAGGTAGGCTTCAAGCAGGAGACAACTTAGGATTTGCTGGTCGTTGTAAGAAGAACGATCTCCGCAATCTATCAAGGAGATGGGAGTTCGAAACTCCCGAGCCGTCTGGAAAGCCAACGTAAGTGGCGGCGATGGCAGATCGATATCCACGGATAGTGGAAAGCGTTCTACCCTTATCAAAAAGGGAGATTATAAAATCTGCAATCGTGCCTACAGAAGCCTCACGGGGTGAAATCCCGAGAATGGCGGAGCGACAAGAAGGCCGCCAGCATCTCCAGCACATTGATATGGGGAATGGTGCGCAGATGAGACCAGTTCCCCGAAATCACGTCGTCCCCACAATGGCCGCCCCAGCCTAGAAGCTTAATCCCGTTAAGGTAAGCAGGATCTCGTCAAAAATCAGCCCATCAGACTCAGAAACTTGAAGTTCTCGAGACCTGATTTTGAGGCTGATTAGAGACCCCAGATAAGCCGTGAGCCACAGGGCAGATCTGATGTGGGTCTCAACGTCCCTAAACCGCCTATCCTTGGTTGAGTAACCTCTACTATTAAAACTCACTTCAAGTCTCGCCCCCACGTGCGTGATTTAGGACAAAGAGATAGAGAGAGAGAGAAAATCAATAATCGTCTCTTGCTTCTTTTTCCTTGTTCTTTGATAGGGGCGAATTCTCTATCTCTGCATAACATGGCGAAAAGAAAAGAAATTAGCTATTAGACACCAGTATGTTGTATACATTTTTTTTCGAGTAAACTAGTCTACAGCGGAGAGAAACGATGACTTTCAAGCTAAGACGCAGTTTATCTTCATCATGTTCATATACCGCCAGTTAACGGCCAATTCTCTTATTCGTTTGAAAAGCCGAACAGAAAAGAACAAAACAGAATTAAGAAGAACTGTTGAAATTATGATACAGGTGAAAGATTTAGAAGGAGACAGAGAGAATTGTCTTGGTGTCAATTTTTACAAAAAGCAGTTGTCATTATTATTTATTTTTTAAAGCTCTAGTTAACTAGAGCGGGGGTAAGAAGCAGTAATGTTTATCTTCATCCCGCTGTTGAACATGACGATAATAAGCGGCCAATTCTGTAACTCTTTTTAACAGCCGAAAATAAAAGAAAATCATTTTTTTAACAGGTAACTAGAATGAAAAGGCCCTTGGTTGTGATAATGAAACAAGTACCTGATTTGTTTTAAGCTTGAGTTAACAAGAGTGGAGAGAAACGATGACTTTCAAGCTAAGACGCAGTTTATCTTCATCATGTTCATACCGCCAGTCAAAATGATGATAATTAGCGACCAATTCTCTTATTCATTTAGAAAGCCGAACAGAAATTATGATACAGGTGAAATATTTAGAAGGAGTGAGAGAACTGTCTGGGTGTTAATTTTTACAAAAAGCAGTAAGCTGTAATTATTATTGTTTTTTTAAAGTTAACTAGCGCGGCACTTAGAAGCAGTTTATCTCTATCCCGCTGGTGAACATGACGATAAAATGCAGCCAATTCTATAACTCCTTTTAACAGCCGAAAATAAAAGAAAAGTATTTTTCAAAACTAAAATGAAAAGGCCCTTGGTTGCGATAATGAAACAAGTACCTGTTTTGTTTTAAGTTGTTTAATCTGATAATAAGTAAAGAGCGAACAGAAAAGAGAGTTAGCTTTCAAAAGAAAGAAAGACAACTGTGGAGATTATGAAACAGGTGCGTGATGTAGAAGGAGAGAGAGAGAAAATCAATAATCGTGTGTTAATTCTTCAGCTTCAGAAAGCGACGATTTCTATTGCTCTTTCACAAGACGAAAAGTAAAAAAGGTAAGCTTTATATTCAGACATCAACGATCTTTGTCAATATCACTGTTGTATTAAAAGACTCGTCTATTCAGTAATTTTGCCATAATTGAATGACTTTGCGATAATCAAATCCAAGCTTTATAAAGAAAGCAGATAACGTTGAAAGAAATCAAGTTTACATAATTAATTTAGAAAAAATATAATAGAAATGAAAACCTCTGAAAGTTTGAACTATAATCTAATACATTTCCCCGCACAAAATAACAGAGTTATAAACCTTCTGATTATAGCTAGGTTAATCAACCCTTTCAGAAAAGCATACCGGCATAGGAAAGGCTCAACGAAAAAAGCACGAAGTTGATGCGGGAAGCTTTTTCAGTGCCGTGAAACTACTTGATTTGCTACCCCTTATCAAAAGCGTTAGAATTCATGGCTTAAATGAATTAAACTTCATGTTTTCATGAGAAGCGATCCTAAAGAAACATAAGGACTAGTTTTTATTTGAAGTTCGGAATAATGATACCAATACTAATATCGAAATTTTGGTTAACTGCAATTCTTCTGGTTAGAGTAAAGGCCAAATCGGCTTCAAATCTTAGTCGATCGCAAGATTGGTATGACGTCACTACGATTTGGAATTGAATTCGCTTTTATTCCTAGACGGGGGCTCGCAGTAGCCCGGAATTTCGATTTTAGTATTCATACTTCTATTCGGAGCTTTGATCACGAAGATTTTACATGTTTGAAGGTTCATATCAAATGTTATAACAACTTTTCCAAAAATCGCGTCGTAGTCAGATCGTGCAGTGTGCGCCGGGCTTATGGGGAGGCGTCATAGCGGGGTGGGGCGTGCGCGAATGTGACTTTTTAGTTTCTCGGTGGTGGCGTAGTTTGGGTCAACTAGCATAATAGGTAGATACATCAACTTATTTATTAAATAATAAAATAAGGTAAGAATTTACTGTTTCCTAATAAATTGGGAAAAGTCAGAATTGATTCCTACACACCGACCAGTTTTTCTGGGGGCAGTGATAGATATTCAGAACCAATTAGCACGGCCCATTCGAGACATGATGCTTACTATTGTCTCAGCTCGCAGGCTACTTATGGCCAGAAGGGTCAGGGCCAGGCAGTGGCTTCAGTTCTTGGGTTATCTAGCCCGTCTGGTCGATGTTCTAGAGGATTGCCGGCTCCTTATGAGGCCCTTTCAGAGGTATCTCATCAGGTTTTACAAACCGTGCAGGGATTCTCTCTTGGTCTGGATTCCAGTCCCAGTAGAAATCAAATCCCTTCTCTCCCGCTGGACTAACTCGGCGTTTCTCGCACGAGGCAAGTCCTTCCGTACCGCCATTCCGTCGATTTCAGTCCCGACAGATGCCTCTCGGCTAGGGTGGGGCGGACATTGCAACGGCAGCACGGTTACGGGGGACTGGTCTCATCTTGGGACTCTACCCCATATCAATGTCCCGCTGGAGGTAGACCTATTTGCGTCAGCTCTCAACCGCCAGCTTCCGAGGTACTGCTCCCGAGTTCGCGACCGGGAGGCCTGGGCCCTGGATGCCTTCTCCCTCAGTTGGGAGAACCTTCGAGGGTTTGCTTTTCCTCCCTTCCCGCTGATTCCGCGAGATCAGGGAAGATCGGGCTCGGGTTCTTGTGATAGCTCCCTTTTGGCCCAGGAGGAATTGGTTCCCAGATTCGGTGAGCCTTCTAGTGGCTCAACCGTTTCTTCTTCGGTTGAGAAAGGATCTGGTGTCGCAGCTACTTTCGGGGATTCTTCACCACAGACCAGCGTTCCTTCATTATTTTGACTGCTTGGCCCTATCGGGGAATCTGCAAGACAGTCAGGTCTTTCTGAAAGGGTTGCAGACTTTGTAATGTCCAGTCGTAGAGACTCTACTAGGGAAATTTGCCTTTTTCAATGGTGTAAGACCCGGGATCAAACCACGTCTAAGGCTCCTATTGGTTCAATTGCGGATTTTTTAATCTCGCTGTTTGACAAGGGAAGGTCTATCTCTACTATCCGAGGCTACCGCTCTGCGATATGTGCCATTCATACGGGGTTTCCGGATGGTTCGGGGATTTCCAATTCCCCGCTATTGAGTGGATTAATTCGGTCTGTCTTTCTGAAACGTCACCCTCTTTCTCAATTAGTCCCGTCTTTGAGTTTGCCTCGGGTTCTGGAAGCCCTGGCTAAACCTCCTTTCGAACCGTTAGGTAAAGCTTCGCTCCACCATCTTACGGTGAAGACGCTCTTTTTGGTAGCCATTGCCTCTGGTCAGAGGCGCAGCACCCTTCACGCCCTTTGTCTTACTCCCGGTCATGTTCGCTGGGAGAGAAAATATGTTAGGTTGATTCCCAAAGCTTCTTTCACTGCCAAGAACCAGACGGCTTCTTCTGGCCCTGTTGAAGTTTTTCTTTGTCCACTATCTAACATCTCGTCAGTACGCGAGGACAAGGTTTGGTGTCCTGTTAGAGCTCTTAAATGGTATATTGATAAGACTAAGACATGTCGCAAAGATGATCAGCTGTTTCTGATCACCCGAGAGCCCTTTTCTCCAGCTTCTCTTGATTCCATTTCTAGATGGATTGTCGAAGCTATTCGGGCCGCCGGCCCAGAGGCTCTCTTATCAGATAGTAAGCCTCATGCTCATGACACTCGTAGTGTTAGCACTTCCTGGGCCCTTTTTCAAGGTGTGACGCTCAATGATATTTTGAGGGCTGCCTATTGGCGTTCGCCCAATTCCTTCATTTCATGTTACCTTAGGGATGTCCCTGCAGGAAAGGAATTATTTGCGTCAGCCACCTTGAAGGCGGCAGTGTCTTCCCTGTAATCCGGTTCCCTTCTTCACTTAAAACATGCCACCCGGTTTTGAATGGGTGTTAGTCTAGCATAATAGGTAGGTATATATGATTTATTGCAGTAAATTTATAAAATCAGCACTGATTTTCTTATTTACTAGATAAATCTATATACCTACCTATGACCCTCCTTCCTTCCCCTCACCTTGCAAGCAACATGTTTTACTCTTGGGGTTGCTCGCAATAGAGGAAGATGGCCGTTGCGTATTCCTGCGGGAGAGTGACGAAGGGGATAACAATGGGTTACGTGGGTGTGTTAAAGTTCTCGATCGGGTAGCGTAGTCAAGAGACTAGCATAATAGGTAGGTATATAGATTTATCTAGTAAATAAGAAAATCAGTCTGATTTTACAACTCTGTCGATCCTTGAAACGCGCGGAACGGTCCTCTGATTTCGAGAAAGCGACACACGCGTGCAGGCCGTCTTTACTCACCCGCCAACGTTACTTGTTGTTTTCTTATTTTTAAATTTGAAAGCTTTCGTCAATTTCGTACGAAAATATGAATTTCCTGGTAGTGAAAATGAACCAATCAGAAGCTTTTAGGGCATGCAGACAAGAGACTATTCAGCCCATTCTAGCCATGGGGTATTAGTAATATATTACGGCAATCATATAGCTTTAGTTCACAACTAGGGACAATTTAAGCCCACCGCACACTACACGATCGACTACGATCCGATTTTTGAAATAAATCGCAATAGCATTTAAGGACGTTCCCTAGTTATGTTTGTGCGCACCTCGGCCGCGCATCCTGCCTGCTTGTGTTACGTCATCACAACACTGGGAGAGTATTGCGCGCAGTTAAGACAATGTATACGCACATTTAACACAATGCTTAATAGGGGGTACGCAAGTGTGCGCAGTAAGAAGAACCCGGTTAATATAGATGAAATCAATAATTCTGTACCTGCGAAATCTATACCAAATATTAAATAGCTTGAGCTGAAAGATAACATTCGATGACCCTTATGAATTTTCTATAGGCAAAGTAAAGATGGATGTCCTTTGGAATTCATAGTCATGGTCGTCTACCTCCCACTTTTTTGTACACTAAATTAACACAAAATGATAGCTGGAGAAAGAAATTCAAATAATTATATGCCGAAGAATCATTTGTCTATGACCTGGGTTCTTAATTATTTTGTCAGGTGCATGGCCAGAAATATTCTCGAAATTACGTTGCGGGCCACTTAGTATTACACATACATACAAAAAATGTATGGGACTGGCGTATCTTGCCAGAAAACATTGTGTATTCATTTTCTGGTTTTTCAAAGAAGAAATTGACACGTTAGAACCGTGAAATGTAATTTCGTCATCAAAATGTGCTAATTCAGAAAAGATATAAAAAGTACAACGAGAATGCCAGGTAATTTTGATATTCTCGGGAGGGGGCTGCAATCCCCATCCCATCCCCATATACACCTCCGCATACACCCGAATGCATGGCCTATCTAAGGACTGAGGAAGAATTTCAGAATACACATCCCGGTATCATAAATAATAATATTATTATCCTTATTTTTCTTTGTTTGATGATAACTCTTTGGTTTGACTTTTTTTCAAATTATACGTGGTAGGACATGCTATGATAACTCCTTGGTAGGACAGGGAACAGATAATTATGATATGCTAATTGCGAGCGGACGAAGCGAGTGAGAAAAAAAATTGACACTTGTAATCATACCGATAGTTAGGATTATTACTTAAAACTTTTTTTTTTCAAATTAGATATTTTGGCGGGCCGCATGAAATCGTCTCGCGGGCCGCAAGTGGCCGCAATTTGGGCGGCACTAATTAAGAACAAGGGGTCTATGCCATTATGTCTAATGATCATTATCCATACAGTCAAAGACATGAGCAAATGATGATTAAAATGTCACGTAAAACGACTAATAATTTCCTTCTTTTTTATACACTGGTTCAAAAGTGTGCGTTTGACTGTCACATGAACCGTTCATTCACTCTTCGTACGTAGAATATAGACAATAATTATTGCAGGTTATGTCGTTACCGTGACATTTATGTTTTAAATAGTCGTGAACAGGCGCGCCAGAAGGTGTTGTGTTGTTGTGTTTTGTTTTGTTTTGTTTGTTGTTGTTTTTTTTTGGGGGGGGGGGGCAAACACTTTGAGGGGCCCCACCTCACACGCTTGCTACCTGCTTACAGCCCTACAATATTTGAAGCACTGTAATTATCCATTGTTTTTCAATATCCCTCCTTATACCAGAAATGAGGTTATTTTCTTTTTACATTTTGTGTAGAAATCTTTAAAAACATTTTGCTATACCGGCACCTCGCTGCCTGAATATGATGATATTCAGGCACCTTGCAAAATTATTTTATTATAAAAATGCGGGGGCGCTGCAGCCCTGCCTCGTACACCTATGGGGCTATTCATGCTAAAAATCCTTAGGAGAATATTGGAACTCAGCCACCAAGAGAATGTTTTAAAGAATCATTAAACATTTGTCCTTTTCTTAAGACGGAACAGATTTAATAGAACAGAATTTAAGCAAATTATGACTATTTTTCTTCGTATGACTACTTGGTGAGGGGGCGTAGCGACCGAGCGAAAAAGTTGCTTTCGTAATACATGTATTGATATTTTGCATTCAATAGAAACTTTACACACAGGCAGGTCACAGCTTACTTAGAATTGTGACTTACATAAAATAAAAAAAATATATATATAACTATATAAATTAGATAACAATCTTGCGATAGGGTGGGAACAAAACGAGGAAAGCCCCTGCCCCACACATACGTGTTAATAAACACTGCATTTATTGAAATGCGAGAGATCGTAAGTATCGATTTAGATTTGGATTATTCAATGTTGAAACTACGTATTTTAGAGCACAAAAATGTTTCCATTAGTAAACTGGAAAATGATGGATGTCATATAGCATCTTTTTGAGGAGGAGAATAATAACGGCATTTTCCCTTCATTTTAGGCACAGAAAAGTACCTGCCACACCCATGCGCTTCGGGGCCTTGTAATATAGAAGAGATATTGTAAATTCAAATGATCAATTTTGCCATTAATGTGAGAGGGAGTATAGCGACTGAGCGAAAAAAAGAGAATGTAGAGGAATTTTATATTAGAGCAAACGTTGGCAAAGTAAATCTTGCTCTTACATTGTTTATCTTAAAATAATATTTCTTGTCTTGCGAGGGGCCCCTCTGAGGGGACAGAACAGATTATTGCAAACAGGAAAACTAAGATTATTGCGTGTTGAAACCTTCGTTTTTCGCATCGCTAGAAAATTATTCGTTATCCCCCTTTGCGCCCCTCCTTTAATAGGAGGAAAAATCTGCCACTTTGCTTTTGTCGCCACTGGTGGTAGACAGTATTGATACTGGAGATACCTTGTTCCTATATATCTGCATGTAAGGGAGCGGAGCGACCATGTGATGGTGATACCTCGCCATTTGGAGCACTAGAAAGGTGATCGCAATACTGCAAGTTTTATTGTCTTATGGGGGGGGGGGGTAGAGGGGAAAATACACAATAGACAGGGTTTCTAAATGTTAAGAAACATTGCGTCTATCAATATAGTAGGGACCGTGGTGACAGAGTGCGATTTGTTAAAATTTTAAATACTGAACGTTTGTATTATTATTATATCACTGACAAGGCAGCTTATTATACAAGTCATCTTTGTCATGGTTGTAATGCGAAATCAAGTAATTTTTTCTTCCGAGGGGATCCAGGAGAGGGGGTCCCCTTTTTTGAATGATTGGTGGGGAAAATGCCCCCCTCTATCCCTCCCCTCCCCCGCGCTTCCGGTGCCTATGGTCGTGGATGTATATACAAAATATCAGTTACATGGTGACATGTCTGATAACAGGCAACGAGCATTTGTAAGTTTAAGACTCTCGGACAAACGGGGGCGCAGCTAGCACAAAAACCAGTACATGGACCCCCGTTTGCAAACTCTCTCTTCCTTTAGTATACTTCTCTCTACAAATCTGGAAACTTTGGTAAAAATGACATGTATTTTGAGTGTACAGTAGATTTTTTTCGAACCCATCCCCTTCCTACACTGTTTCCCATCCAGCCATGCACATTTTTCACTAGTTTGGCGAGTTTTTGGCTTTTTCCGCCACCTAAGGTTGCTGCTAGCACAAAAACGAGGGCATGGACCCCCCTTTTTTAAACTTTCTCCTTCTGCAGTATAGAATTCTCTACATTAATGTGGAAACAATTTAGGAATCTGGCATGGATTTTAAATATACAGCAGAGTTATTACGAACCCATCCCCTTCCTAGACAGGTTCCCAGCCTGCCTTGCACAGTTTTCACTAGTTTTGCGAGTTTTTGAATTTTTCCGCCAACTGAGGGCGCTGCTAGCACAAAAACGAGTGCTTGGACCCCCTTTTTTAAACTTTCTCCTTCTGCAGTATACAATTCCCTACATATGTGGAAAAATTGAGGAATCTAGCATGGATTTTAAATATACAGTAGAGTTATTACGAACCCATCCCCTTCCGACACAGGTTCTTACCCTGCCATACACCCTAGTTTTGCAAGCTTTTGAATTTTTCCGCCAACTGAGGGCGCTGCTAGCACAAAAACAAGTGCATGGACCCCCCTTTTTAAAACTTTCTCCTTCTGCAGTTGCAATTCTCTACAAATGTGGAAAAATTTAGGAATCTGGCATGGATTTTAAATATACAGAAGAGTTATTACGAACCCATCCCCTTCCGACACAGGTTCTTACCCTGCCATAAACGGTTTTCACTAGTGTTTTGCGAGTTTTTGAATTTTTCGGCCAAATGAGGGCGCTGCTAGCACAAAAACAAGTGCATGGACCCCAAAATATTAAACAGTGTCTTAAAGTAAAAATGATGTGTAGATAAGTGCCGAGCTTTAAAAAGTAAAGATAAATTTGCAAATGTACCGAGAGGTAATATCCCAATTATAAATTTGTTGGTGAAAACAAAAATAAATGAAAAATGTATGGTTGTTAGAAAAGCTTTCATGTTTTACAATGTACTCGATTTTTGGTTTTGGCGCTACATGTTTGGAAGGTGCAGGGTATTACGGATATTCGGTGGGATTCATGACGAATGCAATAATTACCTCTTGCCTGGGAAAGGATTAAGTATGGAATGCATTTAATGAGATATATTGTCCTGGGAAAGGATTAAGTATGGAATGCATTTAATTAGATATATTGTCCTGTCCTGAAGGGGAGAGAAATTTTTTTTACAAATTAAAATTCCTCCCATTAAGCTACTTCATTGACTAAGCTGAATTGGTTATTTCTACAATTTTTGAATGACGCTGTTGTACTCATTAGAATGGGCGTAGACACGCATAATTGTCCATGGTTGGTGGGGGATTATCTATTCGTCATCCCCACTATGCATTGGAGGGTGTGTTTGTGTCTGCGCCACTGCTCATTTGTAAGGAATAAATGAAGAATTCGAATGAACGTCTTCTTTGACCTCGGTCAAAACATGGTGAAATTGGTATTGTTATTGACAATGTTCACTCAGTTCAGACTGTCTTACACTCAAACAAGAGTGTTATGTAATCTGTGGGATACATGTATGGGCAAAGACAGAAATTTATTTGTAAATGATTGATGCCCCTGTAAATGAGGTGATTGCACACTATTGTTATATATACTGTCTGTGTGTATGTGCGTATATATGTAGGTATATATATTGGACCTACTATTAGTCCACTCATATTGTGTGGTAGTTGAGGGGAAGCTTTGTATCGAGCAGTGAGGGAGGACTCGGGACATCCAGCTCCTGATCAGCTCTACAACATACTTCCCTGAGGCTATAACCAATATCTAAGCATAGTATTTGCTCATGAGAAGGGCGTGGTAGTTGTATCCACCGTGGTTAAAGGCTTGGTTTTATAGTATTTGTCCCTCATGAGCGGGGTGTGGAATTTTGTATCCGCCGTGAAAATAGCTTTATTCTATAGTATTAACATTGAGCTTTGTCAATTATGAGGGAGCTAGGTTTAACCAAATGAAGGGATGTTTGGGTTGTACTCGAGATACATACAATATAAGGTTCAATACTTGTAAATTGCGGGCACAGCTTACTTATGGAGTGAGTAATGGCGTATTCTGGGTCAATGCACTCTGGGTGTATGAATGAATACTGAATGTTGATTTTTCCTTTTTAATTGCTATATAAGCTTATCCGTTTCGAACTCTGTTTATCTTTGGTCTGTATGTGAGGGAGGAGGGGGGACTTGATTACGCGTAATTACTAGGGTCGAAGATGTGGAAAAGGAATTTTGGCATGTTTTCTAGTTCCGGAATTGTTCTGTACTTGTCTTACTTCCAACTTCAATTGACAATTGTTTTTTCTGTATTTAAAAATGCATCATTCTTCCCATTTACCGAGATATTGGCGCAATGTTACACAATTCTGTTCGAGCTTTTTGTCACAGTTTAATTTGTATTGCTTTCAATGGTGAATAATTTAAAAGTAGTCTCGATCAACGTTCGAGGACTGAGAGATATAGTTAAAAGGAGGAAAATTTTCCAGTGGTGTAAAATGTCGGGAAATATAATATTCTTGCAGGAAACTTTCAGTACAGAAGACATTGAAGGCTGTTGGAAAAGGGATTGGGAAGGGGCAATGGTTTTTAGTAACGGTAGTAATCACAGTAGGGGAGTTATTGTGATGTTGAAACCAAACACGGGCTTTGTGATGGAAAAAATCATAAAAGACAAGGAAGGAAGATACATTATAATACAAGGTAAATGCCAAAGCGAAAAATTGATATTGGGATGTGTATATTTTCCTACAAAAGATAAAGAAAAGGCCCAAGTTGATTTTCTGTCTAATCTGGATAGGATGGTATCTTCTGTATTCAGTCAAAAGTATTCCCTTATAATTGGGGGAGATTTCAATATAACTATGAATTATAATTTAGATTATATGGGGGCGAGTAATATTTCAAATAGCAAATATAGAGACTTGTTGGGAGAGTTTCTTGATAAGTTTGATTTAATTGATGTTTGGCGCAAGCATCATCCTTATAAAAGAGAATTTACCTTTAGACAGAAGCAGCCATTGGTGCAGAGCAGATTAGATTATATTTTTATATCATCCAAATTAGAAAAAGTCGTAAGGGAATCTGAAATTCTGCCCACTATCACACCTGACCACGCTGGTGTTAGAGTAGAAGTTACAAATTTGGTCGATAATTTCATTTTTGGTAAATCATATTGGAAGTTTTAATAGTAGTCTATGTTATGACAAGGATTTTGTCGATGGGGTAAAAAATAAGATTAGTGAAATAGAGGAAACGTGGCTGGGTCAAATAAATAGTAAAATCAAATTTTGGGATTTTATGAAAATGAAACTACGGGAATATATTATGAAGTTTTCCCGTGGAAAAGCAAAACTCAGGAAAGCAAAAGTTGAAATATTGGAAAAAGAAATTAAAGACTTAGAATATCAATTGACGTTTAATTTGCAAAATAACATTCAGGAAGAACTAGACTTGAAAAAAAATGAACTGGAAAAGCTTTTTGACTATTCTCGTCAAGGCTTAAAGGTACGATCGAGGGCAGAATGGTCTGAAGAAGGAGAAAGAAATTCTCAATTTTTTGAACAATTATTAAAGTCCAATAAAAGTAAAAGTGTGATCAAGGAAATATACAATAGCAATAATGAGGTGATACGTGATAGTAAAGGGATTCTAAAGATCATTGGGGAGTTTTATAAGAATTTATATGCATGTCAAAATAACGACATAACAGAAGATATTAATGATATGTTTTTAAGCGAACTGCCCAAACTAAGCGAAGAAAATAAAGCATTTTGTGAAGGGCATATAACACTCGAAGAATGCTATCAAGCTGTTAAGGAAATGAAATGGAATAAGTCACCAGGCAATGATGGCTTTACAGCTGAATTTTATTATACATTTTGGCCAATCTTAGGGAAGTATATAGTGGAAGCATTTAATGAAAGTTTCGAAACTGAGGTTTTATCCAATTCACAGAGACAGGGAGTCATTACACTTATTGAGAAAGAGGGAAATTAGATCCTTTGTATATGAAAAACTACAGGCCAATAACTCTTTTAAATCTTGACTATAAGATCCTTTCAAAAGTATTGGCTAAAAGGGTAAAAGAGGTATTAGGAGATATCATTCATTATGATCAGGTGGGTTACGTTAAAGAGAGAAATATTGGGGAGGCAGTGCGGTTAATAGATGATGTATTTTTTCTGTCATTGTATCAGCCTGTAGGTTTTCTTATCGCTGTAGATTTCGAAAAAGCATTTGACTGTATTTCACATAGACTACTGTTCAAAGCATTGGAATCCTTTGGGTTCGGTAATGTATTGTGCTCTTGGGTTAAAATTCTTTATAATGATGTTAGTAGCTGCGTGATGAATGGGGGACACTCAACTGGATACTTTGAAGTTAAAAGAGGGGTAAGACAAGGGGACCCTTTGTCCCCCTATTTATTTATAATAGCTATTGAGCTGCTTGCTCATTATATCCTAAAGAACCCTAGTATTGAAGGAATTCGGTTTGATACTGGAAAAATAAAGCAGGTACTTTACGCGGATGATATTACATTGTTTCTTAAAGATATGAAGTCAATTGATAGGGTGAAGAAAGTCTTCGAAGACTTTGAGATATTAAGTGGATTAAAAATAAATATGGATAAGACAAATTTTATCTGGTTGGGGGAAGCGATTGATATGCCCGGTGTACCTTTTTTGGGACATAGAGTACAAGACATAAAAATCCTAGGAGTTTATTTTTCACGTAATTCTAAAATAAAAGATGATTTAAACTACAAAGAGATATTAAGTAAAATAAAAAGAATAATAGGTTGGTGGAGCCAACGAGATCTTACGATGTATGGCAAAATCAAATTATTGAAAATGTATGTATATTCAAAATTAAATTACGTATCTTCTCTTATATCTGTTCCACATAGTATCATGGAAGAAATTGAAAAGATTTCCTTTAATTTCATTTGGGGTGGGAAAGATAGAATAAAAAGGATTATGTGAGATTGTTACTTTGCTTCGACGGGAGCCCGGATAGCTCAGTTGGTAGAGCACTGGTCATGTAATCCAGGGTCCCGGGTTCGAATCCCGGTCGGGGCATTGTAATTTTCTCACATTTTCTTTATGACAAAAAGGAAAATATTATATCAAGATTATTCTGCAGGTGGGCTTCGGGTAACTGACTACGAAGCTTTTATTAAGACTCAAAGAATAATGTGGATCAAACGGCTGTTGTATGGTGAAAAATATTTAGGGTGGAAACTAACATTTGATTACTTTTTTAGATCGATAGGAGGTCGAAGTATATTTCTTTGTAATTATGACATGAAGAAAATGAATTTAGATGGTATACCCAGGTTTTATTTAGATATGTTAAAAGCCTGGCAAGATATAGATGAATGTAGACACTTCGAAAAGAACAAAGTCAATCCGATAATTTTTAATAATAGAAGCATTTGTTTTCGAAATAAAATGATCTTTGATACTGATCTTTTTCATAAAGGAATATTTAAAGCATCAGATATAACCGTTGGACGTAATTTTAAACCAATCTCTTATTTTTATAACTTAGGTTTTACCACCGACAGCCTGATCATGATTCAAAAAATATTTTCAGTCATTGGACTGGAATGGATACAGAGTGATTTTATACATGTGGATACTGAACATTTTCAAATAGATCTGAAGATTTTTGGTGATATACAAAAATTTAGCGATTTAAAGTCTATACGGTTATATAATCACTTTATTGAACAGTTTCAAAGAGATTATACATTAAAGATAACGGATGGAAATGTTCAACATGATTTTGGAACTGGGATGTTAAAAGAAATATTTACAAGACTGAAAAATGCATTTGTAATTAATAAACGAAGAGAGTTTCAATACAAACTATTGTATGGGGCTATATATACGAAACAGAGACTCTTTCAATTTGGTTTCGAGTTGGACAATCTATGTTCATTTTGTAAACATCAAGTTGAAACATACCAACATTTGTTTTTAGAATGTCCTAAAGTTATGGCAGGACATTAGTAAAAAGCTACATCTAAGAGAAATTAATATAAATGATCGGAAATCCATTTTTATGGGACTATAGGGTAAAACTGTACGAATATATTTAATAAATTGTATAATTTTTCTTCTAAAACACATAATTTTTTCTTCAAGAAAACAAGGCGAGCTGCCATCTTTACAAAAAACAGTTACTTTGATAAAAGATCACAGAGACGAAGAATATAAGATAGCCAACAAAAAGGGGAAATTGGGGGCGCACTTAAGGAAATGGGAACAGATTGATGCGTTTCTTTGATTTTGTTTTCGTTTGTTTTTGTTTTTGTTTTTTCTATGTTTGCTTTGTTTTGGTTGCTTTTTTATGTTCTCATTACGGACAGGCAAACCGGAACTGGATGCATGCATGGGTGTTGATAGGTTGGGGGAGGGAGAGGGGGGGGGGGGGGCAAGAAGTGGGAGTGAGAACGAGTGAGTTGTGATTGGTAGGAGAATGGTGAGGGGGAAGGGGGATGAGATGAGTGTCTAAGGGTGGGTTCGGGTGGGCCATGTATATCTTCCTCTAAGTTTTTTTTTTTATCTTATAAAGAATCGTTTCAAGAAATAATTTATAATTTGATATTTTTTTCTAAATGCATGTTCAATGATCGATATATATATTTTTTTTCTTTCTAAAAAGAGCCTTTGTTCCGTTATTCCATATATTTTGGAAGACCTTATATTGTTTAAAAGTATAATTGGTATTTGTAATCTTTGTTCTTTAATTTCTTTTGTCTGAATATTATATATTATGATTTAATGTGATATTAATGTATCTTTCTCAAGACGATTATTTGGAACAAAAGTTCTTTTTATTATTACTATAAAGCACATGAAAGAAAATAGTTATATATCTATGTCTAATGGTTGATGTATTGTATTTTTTTTTTCCTTTCATCGAAAAAATAATCCTGTTTAATCATGGATAAGGTCAGAGAATTCTACTGATATTAGTGTATTTCATTAAGTTTCCTTGTATATGCAAATTATTTTATATGTGACTTATGATTGTTTCTTGAAATGTAATATTGATCTTGAGAGGGAGCAATAAAATATCATTCAAAACAAAACAAAAAAATGGACCCCCCTTTTTTAAACTTTCTCCTTCTGCAGTATACAATTCTCTACAAATGTGGAAAAATTTAGGAATCTGGCATGGATTTTAAATATACAGTAAAGTTATTACGAACCCATCCCCTGCCTAGACAGGTTCCAAGCCTCCCATGCACATTTTTCACTAGTTTTGCGAGTTTTTGAATTTTTCGGCCAACTGAGGGCGCTGCTAGCACAAAAACGAATGCATGGACCCCCCTTTTTTAACTTTCTTCTTCTGCAGTATACAATTCTCTACAAATCTGGAAAAATTTAGGAATCTGGCATGGATTTTAAATATACGGAAGAGTTATTACGAACCCATCCCTTTCCTAGACAGGTTACCAGCCTGCCATGCACATTTTTCACTAGTTTTGCGAGTTTTTGAATTTTTCGGCCAAATGAGGGCGCTGCTAGCACAAAAACGAGTTCATGGACCCCCCTTTTTAAAACTTTCTCCTTCTGCAGTATACAATTCTCTACAAATGTGGAAAAATTTAGGAATCTGGCATGGATTTTAAATATACAGTAGAATTATTACGAACCCATCCCCTTCCTAGACAGGTTCCCAGCCTGCCATGCACATTTTTCACTAGTTTTGCGAGCTTTTGAATTTTTTGGCCAACTGAGGGCGCTGCTAGCACAAAAACGAGTGCATGGACCCCCCTTTTTTAAACTTTCTCCTTCTGCAGTATACAATTCTCTACAAATTTGGAAAAATTTAGGAATCTGGCATTGATTTTAAATATACAGCAGAGTTATTACGAACCCATCCCCTTCCAACACAGGTTCTCAGCCAGTTTTCACTAGTTTTGCTAGTTTTTTACTTTTCCGCCACCTGAGGGCGCTGCTAGAATAAAAACGAGTGCCTGGACCCACTTTTTAAAACTTTCTCCATTTGCAGTATACAATTTTCTACAAATCTAAAAAAAATTACGAATCTGACATAGATTTTGACAAAATAATGGTGATTTGTATATGACATTACGAATTCTGAGGTCTATCAATGGCCAAAAACCTGCGTTGACGTCATTCTACCCGACACCCAATCATGGCACACTTCAGTGTCCCATAGAAAAAAAGTAAGCACATGGACCTATACTTTTCTATGCATATTTGGGCTTCTCATGGACCAAAGTAACTGTGTGCAAAATTTGGGGAAACTGACATAGATTTGACTTTAACTAGGGAACGTCCTTAATACAGGTATTTTAACAAGCGAAAGCTACCTGATTCGGGTTCTGAATAATGATATGAATACTCAACATAGGAATTTGGTGCGATGTCAAAACCTCAATCAAACATATCTTAAGCGTTTAATTGTTTATATCTAATGCTATAACATTTTCTTTCAAAATCGGATCGTAGACTGATCGTATAGTGTGCGGTGGGCTTTGTGGCCAACTATCATGACTATAACTTTGCAAGGTTTTATGAATACCTACGCGTGCTTAGTTGACAACTAGGGAGCATTTTATTTGGGAACTAGCTTAGTAGGGTTTTATGAATATGGGCCCTGATAAATATAATTTTGCAATATCTGTGTTCATTATTATTCAGCTGTTGGTGCCGCAAAGACTGCAATCGTCATGGTGGGAAAGTTTGGTATCACCGGCTCTTGGGTAGTTGGATTGATATACCCAATTGAAGTACTGCCGACACCTACCAGGTTGCTAATTACTATATCATTCTCGTATAACTGCTTTTACATAAGTATAGAATAGGCATACGACGAAGTAGAAAGCGGGAAAAAGACAGAGACATGAAGACAAAAAGAAGAAAAGTTGGAGAGAATGTATTAATGATTCGCTATATAGCATTGGAAAAAAGGGCAACATGATTGATTTTAAATAATATGAAAGGGGTGACTCTATACCAAATGCGAGATAAAACCTCAAAATATATTTTTCAAATACGATATTGGTACATTTTAGTTTTGCTCAGAAAAAAATTAAAGTCCCAATGCTTTTTTACAGTTAAGCTACTCAAAGGATCAACTATCTGATAAGTTAATAAATAACTGACTAAACGTTGATCTAAGTTTTCATATTCTTATTCTTTCACTTCTTTCCCCCCTTCATTATTTATGATTTTCTTTTATGTGATTAAGAAAATGAACGAATTTGTCGAATCGGCTCCCACCTCATCTCTTTCCCGTTCTCATTTCGTTCCCGTATATTAAAGGAGTGTGGGCCTTGGAATATGCTCAGCTGCATCTCGCATCGTTGCTATAGCAACTCCTGGGGTACTGCTGCTCTATGATGTGTGGGCGCCTGGTCCACTTGTTCTCCAGACTGTAGCCGCTCTCGTGGCGGCTGCTTTGTGCCTCATCCTCCCCGAGACTAGGGGCAAGAAGCTACCAGAGACTCTAATGGATGGTGAAAACTTTGGAAGGTAATTGTACCCCCGCAATGTCGATCTTTAGAGGTTTTATCATTGATTTGAAGGAGAACCTTTAACCTTCATTCCCCTATTGACTAGAGTGTACTTAAATATTCATCTCATTGATAAATCTCCCTAATTTTATGTAGTAGATATAAAAATATTCATTCGTCGTGAAATGTTATTCATGTTCACAGGACTATGATTTTGTTCCTACTAAAACACGTGCGAAAGTATTTTAAGTTGCTATGCGGTTACTTGTTCCCTTGAAGTATTGACACACGGTTGGTCATTCAAATAAAACATGGTTAATGTGATAGATGACTTTTGCCTCTAATGATAATGTAATTAAGCGAAACTTTAAAATACCATAACTTTCTTATTTTACATCCTATTTTGATGTTATGCTTGTTGGATTTTTCTCTATTTATTCAAATCAACGTTTTGTTAGGGTGGACTTGGCCTTTAATATGTAATACATCGTGATGATATTTCATACCGTTTTAGGAAAACGAAAGACGAAATTTACAGGATGAAGGAGTTATCCACAACAGCAATGACGTCATCGCCTGAGTGAACACGACTAGAGATTCATGTACCGATCCGCCCCCCCCCCCCAAAAAAAACCCCCAAAACCTTCGTATGTTTGTTTGTTTTTCTATAAAGGAAATAGAGTCGGGGATGGAGTATCGATCTTTACCTATTTTTTTCTTCTCTCTCTCCATAAAGACAAGACAAAACAATCAATACATGAAATTATGATATAGATAGACTTCGTCATTACTCATTCATAATTTTCATTTTAAATGTACGGAACAGCCACTTCAAGCACCTGTATACTGGAGGGAGTTCGCATAAAATAATTATTTTATAATGCCATATTTAGCTCCTGTAATAGGCCTGCAAAGGGATACACCACCATCGTTAAATAGGGGGGGGGGGGGAGGAAGGGTACTCGTTTTCCCCAAGGTTTGTTTTTCCCAAGGTTCATAATTCCGAAGTTTCGTAATTCCGAAAATGCAATCAAGTCCTACATAACTTTCGGAATTACGAACTTTCTGAAATATGAACCATTTTTCATTTTCGGAATTATGAACCCTATTTCATTTTGGGGATTACTAACTGTCGTAGTAACGAACCTTCGGAAAACGACACGTAACCGTTAAATTAAGTACACTTCTGAGTTCTGATATAAGTGTGCATAATACAACAATACCATACATGACAGAGGTCAAGTTAGACCAACAAACATCAACATTTGCACCAAACGTATGCTGGCATCAGAAACATATTCTGAAATTTATTTACAATCTTCAGTAATATTCGACATCAAATTACAGTTCAATTCGTCTAGATGAATATTTGTTAGTTTATATGGATTCCACGGACCTGGTGGAATCTACAGTAAGATGAAAAGAGTTATACAGAGTAAAAGCTGAAGTAAAGGACAAAGAATGATATAATATCAAATGCATAATAACAATATATAGCATACTTTTGGGGTCATTTGATGAATCTGTATGAACAACGTAGATGCAATTCGTCACAATTAGTTCACCTTGCATGTGTAATTTTTCAAAGAGGCATTTGTAATTTGGCTCACATTTTGAACGTGGTTCATGACTTAATGAAAAAAGGGTATTTGCTCTGCTATTACACTATAAACTCCCTTGGTAGAATTTTACCTAATACTGCGTAAAATTTGACCAATGCGTTGTTGATATATTCCACATATCCTCTAATAGATTTGAGGGTTTATGATAGTTCTAATAGACATGTTGTGTGATATGATGTCTGCAATTTCTTCAGTGTAATATACTTACACCACTTTATCTCGTGCAATATTCTTTAAATCATCCATGTACTTTTACTTTTTACAGATTGTGCTTATCATGTTACTCTTGCTTCGTGTGGATGCTTCTTTTTCTTCTCCTTCCCCTTTGGTTCTCATCCTTTTCTCTCCTTTTCTGTTCTCCTATTTTTATTATCACTGTTATGTTCTCTTTCTTCACACGATGCATAATTTGCCATAATTTTACATGTACCTAGATGCATTGTATATTCGTTACAGTGAATATGATTATATTTTTCAAATCTTCATCCATCCCTGTCTTAATGGTTTTAAATTAATTGCCCGGCTTGAAGCAAGCTTCTTGTTTATAATTATGCTTGCAATTTCACATAATGTATTGGTGTATCCCACCTCCTGTTTTATTATTCATGTATATTCAAATGTTACAATTTTTTTTATTATTATACCTCCTATATAATTATGTAACTGAAGTTTTCGTGTGAATGCTCCTCGTTCTTCTCTTCTTTCCTTCATCTTTCCCACTCTCTTCTCTCTGTCTTCCTCTTCCTCCGTATTTAACCGTTCTGATCCTCTTCCTCTCTTTTCACACGATGTTTTTTGCTATTTTTATGTTTTTTGCTATTTTTATGTTTTTAAACCTTCAACTTCAGGTGCACTTGGCAGGGACTTGCATTCCTTCTTTCTTGTTTGGAATGAAAACATACTTAAGACTGTACCACATAAATATTAATGGGCTTCATCCTCCTCCTTTTCTACCCTTCATATTTCTATTCTGTCTTCCTCTTTCCCTCTCTCTCCCTCTTTTATTATATTCTCTGATCAACTTTTCTTTCTTTTTTTTCTTCTTGGAACCTTCTCTTTCTCTTTCTGGTTCTCTCTCTCTCTCTTTTCTCCCTTAATATCTCTCTCATTTTTATTTCTCTACTATCTCTTTTTTTTTGCCTTTCCATATATACATGCCTCAGTTCACTTTCTCTTTCTCTCTCTCTCTGTCTCTCTCTCTGTCTTTAACCCTTTCCTTAACTTTTCGTTCATTTTCTTCTTTTCAACTCTTCTCTCTCCTTTTCCTCTTACATTTTTCATGATAAAAAAGTTTTAATATTTTATATTTTAATATATTATTTGAGAGTTTTATTTAGTTTTTTGTTATGCCTGATCTATGGTGGTATGTTCTGGTCATTCTTATTTCGATCGTTTATTGATTTGTACATTTGACTTTGTAAATTGAGCAATTTCAGCTATCCAGCTGCATGTTCTTTTATTGCTATGAATCGAATTAAATCAAATCAAATTAAAAATATTTCGTATTAGATTTTACCCAAATTGCTTTAGAGTGTAGTAGGTATAAATTGTATTTCTTGTTATATTTTGTTCAATTTCCAGTCTTTGTTTCTTGTTTAAATTCCCTGTACCTTGTGTCAAAGACAGGCGCGTAGCCGGGGGGGGGGGGGCGATGGGGGCGGTGCCCCCCCCCAGAACGTCAAAGCTTTCGCGCTGATCGCGTGGGAAGGAAGAAACTCACCCTCGATCCCTGCACCCCCCCCCCCCCCCCCCCCCCCCCCGTTGTTACATATAGTGCAGTATTGCACCCAAATAATTGAAAAGCAGTCAGAGCGTCGAACTAACTTTCCGCCTAAAAACAAGGTGCTACGAGCCGTTATCTTTCTCCCGAATTTGCTCAAATGTCAAAGCTTGCACGCTTCGCGCGGGAAGGGGAAACCCCCCCCCCCTCCCTGCACCCACCCACCCACCCCTCATCAGTAATTTCAGTAATTGCTCAACCGCACCACCTAAAATGAAATCCTGGCTACGCGGCTGGTCAAAGATATAAATTAAATACTTATACTATTATAATGATATGAGAAAATGGAAAAGATAATTATTTAACCCATATCTGCCTAAGTACTGCATTATGCTATGTAAACACCGTTCGTACCAAGCCTCTACACACAAACATTTGCACTCAAAGCATTTTCCACTTCACATCTCTTTCAGGGGCACAAACAATAACGGAAAGTTGACAAATTATGTATCAAAAGAAAGAACATAAAATTGCATTTGTTATGATATAAATTCTAATGCATTTTGACCAGTTAGAAAGATATATCAGTTGACAGAAATTAGAAATGAGTTATGAAAATATGAATAATAAATACCAATTTCATATTCATTCATCATTGAAAAATATTTTCTTCCTTTGCCTGTAGATTTGAATATGATTTTCAAAATATTCAAAGAAGAGCTTTACAGTGATATATGATGATATATGATAGATGCGTATTATGACCTTCTAAGTATGAATATTTGGAAAAGTGAAAACATAATGCAATTGTTGTGTTCATGATAAATGGTCTATTTTCTATAACAATATTATTGACCTATGTGAAGAAATTGTTCTTTGGTATATTCTCTGAAATTACATTTAGGTACAACATCTACCCCTATCAATGCACATACAAATCATATTTCAGGTTGAACTGACATCAATTTGTGATAAAGATATCACAAATACATATATTTATATAGAAAATGTCATAATTACAAGTGTATTGCGTTTTCTTTGTCATCCCTTATTTCATTTCGAAAATAAAGTTATTCAAAGATAGATTTGATGTTATTATTTCAATGTTTTTTCTGCATTGCAATGAGAGAAAACTTTCTTATACTTGGTGACATTGAATAGATATATTTAAATTTGAAACAATAAATCAGCATTCTGAACCTTGATCAATGTAAATTATATTCATCAGAAAAGATGAAAAGAGTTGCGTTCCTGCTGCCGTTTTGTGTTTCTTTTTTGAGTTAAATAGTGAAGGCGTGTTATTGGCAAGAACTATTCATTTAGATAATTATAAAAGACACATATGACACACATGACAACTTGGAATACATTCGTCATAATATATAATCCTCCGTCAATACACATGAATAGTAACGCAACATAAACAAATGTCATAATTACGTATGTACTGCATACCATTCTTTACCATCCCTTATTTCATTTCGAAAATAAATTTCTCAAAGCTAGTTTTAATGCTATTATGTGAATGTTGTCTTCATTAGAATGAGAGAAAACTTTCTTGTACTTTGTGAGATTGAATATAAATTTACATTTGAAATGATGAATCAGCATTCTGAACCTTGATCAATATTGATTCATCAGTGAAAATAAGAGAGTTGCGTTCCTGCCTCAGTTTTCTATTCATTTACGGAAAACTTGTGTAATGAATAAAATACCGGAAAGAATATCAAACATGAACTGCATTTCATTTACATAATCATACAGACACATCTGACAACCTGGAATACATTTGTCATAAAATATCATCATTACACATAAATAGTCATGCAACATAACCAAATGTCATAATCACAAATGTTTCGCATTTTCTTTGACATAACTTTATTTTTTCGAAATAAAGTTACTAAAATAATTTCGATCTTACTGTCGCATGTTGCCTTCATTACAATGGGAGAAAAATGTCTTTTATTTTTTTAAATTAAATTTTACATTTGAAATGATGAACAGGCATCTGTACCTTGATTTACATTTTTATACTACATTTTTAAAACAGGGGTTGCATTGCTACCTCATTTCTCTACCTGTTAATGAAGGCATACTTTTGTGTACCTGCAAGAACATGAGACACATGAAATTTATGTAGCCCAAATAACACTGCTTATATATGTTTTCCCGCCCAATTCCGTCAAAATTTAATAATTTAATAATGCGATCATTCAATTTCGAGCGAAGTTGAATGATCACCGAGATCAACATTCAAAAAGCTAACTAGTCCATTCAATTTAATTTCATTAACATGCGATTTCATAATTTTCTCACATAAACGTGTAAACAGCGCGTTCAAATTAAAAATGCACGTAAAATGCATTCAAATTCGCACCAGCACCGCCCTAATGAACGTTAAGGAATTCAAATTCACGAATAAGCAAGCGTTTATAGCATTAGGGCAGTGTTTTTAGTTACTGCTTATTTTCTTTGAAATCTGCATCTGTTTGAATAAATTATGCAAACTTTATGTACCCTCAAATGGGGCCTTTGCCTTATATTGAACTTTCTCATTCTTCTTACAAACCGTCATCGAAGCAATAGCTCATAATAACTGCACTTTCATACACATACAATTCATTTATACACGACTATGGCGGCGGCTCGAGGAAAGTACATGAATATCTCGAATACGGACAGAGCTAGGTTGGCTGAAGCATTTGACAACCAGCAAGCAAGACTACCTAGAACAGGCTGACACTATAGGAATAATAAACTGAAAATGAGAAGGAAATTATATAATAAAAAACAGTGATAAGGGTGCATATGACGTAAGAAGAAAGAAAAGATGTAAAATTACATAGAACTACAGAACTTGTTTATGTTAATTGAATTCGAACGTTCAAAGTGCGAAGGTGTGTGCCTATAAATGAAATATGAAATTGAAATTGGTATTTGGGACGAAATTGAACGTCTACATGGGTGTCGATCCGTGTTCACGATTGGGGGGGGGGGGGGGGGGGGATGACCGGCGAAGAAGCGAAGGCAGTAGCGTATCTAGGGATTATGGCGCCCGGGGCAAAAATTGAAGTTACGCCCCCCCCCCCCCCCCGGGGGGGGCGTAACTGTTGGAAATGTAACTCTATTATGTTAGAGAAGGAGCAAAGCGACCGAGCGGCAAATTTTTCAATTTTAGCCCTGAAAAACGCAATTTCTTGTGCGTTTCTTGTTCGAGAAGCTCGAATTTTATACAATCGGGAGCAAAACTATATAACGAAAATGATTTATATAAGAAAGAGTCGATAAATTTAGCAAGGGGATACCTATATTGGGGGCGCAATATTTAGCAGGAGTCATAATTATGAAACTTACATGATATAGCGAGCAAAGCAATTACATTTTTATATTTTTCAAATTTTGAACCCTTTAAGCTATTTAAGAACTATATAGGCCTACGGGGGGGGGGGGGGCGAAATTACGAGATCCTGAAAGAAAATAATTATGCGAGGGAGCAAAGCAACCAAGCTTTGGAAAATTTTCGCATTTCAAACCTTCAAAAACTTCAATCCGTAAGGATTATGATATTTCTTCATTTCCCCCTTTTTTCTTTCTCTCCTTTGCGTTTTTGCGCCCCCTCCAAGTGCCGCCGGGGGCACGTGCTCCCTGCCCCCCCCCCCTTAGATACACTACTGAGCGAAGCGACCGAGCGGGGGAGGGTGTGGGAGGGAGTATTCCGCTCCCACACCAGGGACATTTTCAAAAAGAAGGAATGCACGGATCTACGACAATGGACGGAACCCCTCAATTGAGAATAACAATGCGAGCGAACGAATTTTCTTCGATATTTTCGCATTGAAATTATTGCATTTCCTTACTTCTAATCATTAAAGAATGTGATGTTATTTCAAGATCAAACATAATTGAATTTGGATAATTATTAGTTTTAAGTTAATGTATCATAATTCTTATTTATTTCATCCAAAAACATTGGGGGATGATAATACAGGCCATCCCCTCCCCCCACCTCAGATTTTTTTTGTGGATATAATACCCCCGATCCCCCCGGGATCGATACCCATGAACGTCTATCCAGCTGGCGCGAAATTGAATGACAACTTCGCATCGTTAAATTGAATGAATTTCTCTCTAAACTGAATGAAATACTAGCACATCAATGATGTGGCGCTCATCCGGCATTCAGCAAAGAAATTCAAGCAATTTGTACCTAGAACAAAATACACATAATGGACTTCTTTCAACAATTTTCTTACATCAGTAACATCATTTCACCTTGAAAACTAGGGCCGAAAGGGTGAACTACTTCTCTATTGCAGCCTGTAGAACTCAGGAGTAGTAGCACGTCCACACACACCGATGGGTGCTATGCCAAAACTCATTATTGTGTAATACAATAAAGATTGCATAAGCCATTTTTGTGATCTTTTTAATAAATTTCGCATAAATTATCATTAAATAATTTTCAAAATTTCAAAATTCCGAGTAGAAGTTCAATGAACCTCATGAAAGTCTTCCAGATGGAAAAAAAATCGAAATCGGTCAATAAATGAGGAAGGAGAAGCAATTTTTGTGATTTTTGAATAAATATCGCATGAATTAGCATAATTAATTTTGTAGACAAAATTTCAAAATTCCGTGTAGAAGTTCAATGAACCTCATGAAAGTCTTTCAGATGGAACAAAAAAAAATTGAAATCGGTCAATTAATGAGGAAGAAGAAGCAATTTTTGTGATTTTTGAATTAAAAAAAATTCGGGCCAGATGAGCTAAAAATTCAAAATGATTGATACGAAACGAAATTGAATGCTCAACGAATGAAAATGAACCATGAGAGCAGAGAGTTGACAAAAATCGTTCGAACTTGAACGCCTATTCATGAATTCGAATGCAACTCTGATGAAATTAGGCGGGAAAACCTATAGTAACAATGAATCATCTTACATTATGCAAACAAAAAATATATGAAACATAACCACTTCAAAGTTACTGATCAATATCACAAAAAATAACTGTTTACAAATAATCCTTTTTCGTGATATTCAGTTTCAGTTCATTTAGTTCAGTTTCCCTGTCTTTCAGTTATATCTCTTCAGTTGCACACTAATTTCAATTCTTTTTTGAGAGCTTTCTTCTTGTGCTGTAGTCTAGTTCTGGACTCTTTTTATTGGAGTTTTTTATTCGCCGACTATACGCGATAAGCCGAGTGATGGCCGAGTGATGGCGCGATCCCGAGTGATGGCGCGATCCCGAGAACCATCACTCGGCTAAGATACAAAGGTGAAGGGAGCGTTGTCGTTTTAAATCTAGGGGTTGCTAGAGAAGGGAGGTGTGACATCCCCCATTCACAATTTTCTGTCGGCAACTTTGGAATCTTGAAAGCTGTATCCTTCTTCTTTGAACTATTAATGACCCTTTTGGGGAAAGGGAGTGATTAATGACGGCATATTTTTGAAAATCCCACCCATCACCCCCCCCCCCCCCCCCCCCCCCCCCTCCCATCTAAAATGGTCCAGCGACGCCCCTGCTCAAATTCTGCTTTGAATGCAACCTCATTCAATGCCTCGGCATTGAGTACCTGACACTTTACACAGAGAGAACATGGCTTTTGACGATCTGCTCCCTACTCTCGGAGAGTTTGGTACCTACCAAAAGGTCATCTGCGCCTTGGTTTTTAGCTTCAAGTTCCCGGCTGCAGCTAATGTTCTTGCCGTCATTTTCCTGGCTACCTCGGCTGACCATTGGTGTTCCGTAAGTCCAGGAGAAGAGCGATTAGTGTTTGGACTCTTTCCGCAACTCAAATACTCTGGTACCTAATTGGTTATAGCTGGGTAACCAGTTGCCTATATACCTCTCCAATTGCATGACAGGTGCCACAAAATTGTAGTACACTGTTAATGTTAGGCTAGAAAGTGGTGGTTTTCTAAAAGTCGAGATAGTTTTTAATTGAAAATGAAAAGGTAGAATAATGCATATAAAACATTTTAACTATTTACCATACTATTGGAAGGTGTCAGATAAAATCATTATTAATTGTGAGTTGATAGTCTTTTCCTTTATTACCAATGTTTGTTATGGGGGGGGGGGGCGTAAGAGCAATCATGTCCTATGTAATGTTTTTTTTTATATAAAGGAGCAGCACTCTCCTGCCCCTCAACCCGCCTATGTATACTCTCTTATATATTACTCAAATACGTCGAGGAGGTATTTTGGGGAGTTTTGTGTAGGCAGAAAAACATTTTTCCTCAACCGTTTCCGCCGTTACCGTTTGGCTGGGTCGTTTTCATAATTCCACGACACGTGTCTCCCGTATTCCGCGCCGTCGTCGCCGTCGAAGTCCATAAACGTGGTTGGGGAGATTTGGGAGGACGGGCGTGCCGAAGGAACGGCTGCTGTCTGTGTGGACCCCTTGCATTACGGCGGTGCCATCAGCCGTGCAACCTCCCTCATGCCACATCACATGCGGCATGGCAAGTGAAGAACAACGTTTATTTTATTTCATTTTTCCGTTTCAAAATAATCATACATGATACATATTGATACAATGATTAACATTGTCACGTGGTAAAACTCAAAATAAAGGAGCCCAAATACATGCCATATGCGATATTCGTAATTAATTATGATCAAGTTTATTTTAAATCAAACAGGATTGCTTATTTCTTGATGAACAAAAGAAGATTTATATCCCACACACTCAATTCCTGTATATTTAAAGGAACTGTTCACAATTCTCCCTTACCATGACACTTCGCAATATTTGTACACAAGATATATGTATGTATATGTATATATAAACCTTTAAAGAAGACCTGAATAGTATAAATATGTCTATTTATAACAAATCTGTAAATTATCAACTTCCAATCTTGATTTCTAACAAGTATTTCCATTTACATACACTGTAAAAAATAACTGTAGATTAACAGGTTTTTTGACTTGTAACTGTAGATTAACAGGTTTTTTGACTTGTAAAATTACAAGTTTTGGCCGTTTTTCTGTTAATACGGTATTTTTCTTGTGAAATGGCAGGAAAATTTACAGTTATTTTTTACAGTGTACAGTGAAATAAACATACTGCACAGTCCGCTTATTAGTACCAAACTTTAAGTTCCAATCGACCACCGTATATCCTCAGCACAAAAATCAACCACTCATGTCTTATGAGAAAAGCAGACCTGAACTATCCACTTCACCTCGAATCAACGTCTGTTCATAGACCCAATTTAGTCTATTCTCACAACATATTTCTTACATCAACAATACAAGCGGATCTGAAATATCCACGTTGAATTTTGAAGCAGCCAATATGACTTTCTTTGTTACACATTTGTTATCCTCTTAAAATTTAAGCTTATCCAACTACGTCATCCCTTGTACCAAAGTTCAAAGTTCAGTAACGAGCTTCATATTACTTTCTGAAAATTTGATATTGGTATCGAACAATATCACGCTGCCATAGTTCTCAAATATAAAAGTTTTAGAGCCGATATTTACATAGTTCATTCCAAAATGACGATGTCGTTTCTATGACCATGTTGAAAAATAAATGTCTTCTTCTCTTCTTCTTTCGTATAAGGTAGTAGTGTTATACATCAGGCTATTTGTTGAAGCTTGGTAAGCCAGTTGATTTGTGCGTCCTTTTGGGCTTGATAAGTCAGTCATCCCGTCAGGGGGTTGGAGGTCGGGGCAGTTGTAGATAATATGGTCTGCCGTCTGCTCATCTGCACCACAGGTACATGCCGTTGATTCCCTAAGTTTCCATTGGTACATGTTAGCGTTGAACCTTCCAACCCCAGTGCGCAGCCGGTTGAGTGTTACCCACTCCCACCGAGGTAGTTCAGAGCCAGCAGGAGCTTTGATGCCAGGGGAAACAGTGAACTGCCGTCCCTTTCCAGCTCTTTTCCCACTCTTGAATTAGACTGAAGTCTGATCTACTGAGGGCGGCTACATGTCGGGAGATAGGTCGGCGCGATCGGAGGCGTTGGCGACAAAGGTCCTGGGATTCTGTTATTTTGTGTAGGGGGTGATCATCATCAGCCAAGGATTTGGTTGCCAACTTGGCTGTCAGGTTTTCGCGGCGTAGCCTTGGTGGCGCAATTCCAGCGAGGACTGGGAGGAGATCTGTGGGTGTAGGGCGGAGACATCCAGTGATAAGCCGCATGGTGTCATTAAGTACACAGTCCATGGCATCTTTCTGGTGTGGGTGCTCCTGCACCACGCTTGTGCCGCTTGTGCCGCATATTCAGCAGAGCTGTAAACCAGGGCTAGAGCTCCTGTGCGAAGGGTGGATGTTGATGCGCCCCATGATGTACCAACAAGTTGTTCCTTGCTGAAACTTTTGCTCGCAGGGCTTCGAGGTGCTGTCTGTAGGTCAGCTGTCAGTTTAACTCCAAGGTATGTTGGGTGGGGGTTGTTTGGTAGGGGTGTCCCATTATGAAGAACAGTCAGCTGTTTTAATGGCACTTTAGGGCTTAATGCATAACCACATGTTATATTTTAAAAGGACATTTCATGGTTGTAGCCATAAAAGATGTCAATCGTTCAGAACATTGGCGGATCCAGGGGGAGGGGGCACTTCCGGCCCCCTGGGACGAATTTAGATTTTTCAGTGTGATTCTCTCTGGTAATACCATTGCCTGTAAGATTCTATTCTTTCTAGAATTGATCACCAAATTCCTTGCAAAGAATAGTAGTAACAAACTGCAAAACAGTGCTAAAATAATTCCATTGATGTAGGTACAAACGACCATGTTGACTTTTTTGGAGGTAGTGAGATGGGAAAAAGAATTATTGTGAATTTCTGCTGTTTACTGAAGTGAGGTCAAAAGGATGGACTCATACTTTTATTTACAACTACATAATATTGATGTTGTCTTTCTTTAGCTTCGAACATTGGTCAAATGGAATTAGGTCAGTAAAGGAGCCAATTAAATGAAACACACATTTCGTCAATTGAATATATACCTGGTAATCTCAAATACTAAGATACTGCTACAAAACAAAATAATTAAACGTAGAAGGCAATTTGGTGGAACGGGGTAGAAGAGGAAAGGCAAAACTTTTGCATCAATAACCATAAAAACATATACAGTGTAATCAGGCCTGAGTATAATAATCTTAATGGAAGCTAAAAGGCATGAGGTCATAAAACATAAACTTAATTTTACAATTTGGGCCGTGATTTTCACAGGCTTTCCGCTTGTTGTTATATCCATTTCCAGCCTAACCGCTCACGATGGCGGTTTCCTGCGTTCTAAATTACCTCTCTAGTTTATTGTACATGATTTTTTACTTATGTAATACTTATGTAAACATTCGATTTATTGTATGTTATTAGAACGCAGAAAAAAAGCAAACAAACAAACAAACAAATATAAAATATTCATAATTTTTAACTCCACTAGGTTCCTGACTGGGATAGTGCTAATTGCACTGGATTGGGACTAAATGAGAGCGAATGTGCATTCTACAAGAAACATCTCAGCATCCCACACAGCCTAGAAGACGACAATATTGTATACGATCAGTGTCATAAGTACGATATCTCCCATGTATCGTTTAGGGATGCTATGGCGTTCTTTGCTGAAAGTACCAATTATAGCGGAGATCAATATGACGTCATACCATGTGATCAAGGATGGGAGCATGACAGGGCGATTTCGATGTTTACCATAACCCAGTCGGTAAAGTTATGCCTTCATAATGTTTAGTTAATTAAAGGAGAATGAAACTTGATAATCATGTGGAAAATCGTTAGCTTGTTCAAAATATCTTGAATATACATTTACTCCTATTTGATTATTCATTAAGGAGAACAATCTCTCTAAAGTTTGCAGATTCCTTGCTAGATATTATTCCATGGGGGCTGCCATTTTGAAAAACTGTGATGTTATATTAGTACCTGTACACAATGGATATGATGTTGCATAATGAATAGCTATTGTACAACCAAAGCCACCAATGCAAAATGGCAGCCATCTTGGTACCCCCGCTGTCTCGCACAGGTGATATCTGAGAGCAGTTGTGGGTCTTTGTCACTTCTTTGAAGAATTGACAAACCTTTGTCTGACCAAGCAACAACTTGTGCATGTCAGATCCTGCTTAACAAAAGAAACAGCTGAACCAATATCTTGACACAAATAGGTTATATGATAGGATAAAAGTATCTTCATTTGAATGTACATGACTAAGAAAAATGGCTTATTGTGAGAAAATCCAATGTCATGCATTCCACAGGTGATCATGAGTGTCATTCTAGCTAGTGTACTAGTTGGTATCTCACAAATAGAACTGCTCTGACATTACTTTGTAAAGAAAATGGATAATGTCTAGGCAAGGAAACTGCAACTTTTGGAGACACTGTTCTCCTTAATAAATAATCAAATAGGAGTAATTTCAAGATATTTGTAATAGGGCTGACAATTATCTACATGATAATAGGCTAATGTTTGTTGCCTTTCATTCCCCTTTATTTAAGTCTTATTTACCCAGGGTAGCCACACAAGTAAGTAATACTGCTCTTCCTGCGGGCTTTGCAATTATTATTAATACCCCAGCATTGACAAATATGGGCAAAACACCTTATTCAAGGATTTAAGCACCGAGCAAGCATCGAACCCAGGACCTCTCGTATGAGAGTCAAGAGCATTCACCAATATACCACAGTGCTTCCACGTTTAGTCTGGTTAAGGATATACATTAATACTACAGGCATAATAGCTGCGAGTCTCAGTAAAGTAAATTACAGATTGATTGATCAAAATGTTAAGCTCTGTGTGTCTCCCCAGGAGTAAAAAATATGCTAATAATTAGGTCTTCGGTTCGAGACTTAGACCGGTACCTTTTCATCCAAATCACTTGTCTTGATACCCTATTAATCTTTTTTATTGTTGTCACTCACGAAAATATGTTGTTTATTATGATACACCCATTGCGACCTTGGAGTTTTAATTAACTGTAATATTTTTCGAACTTTCTTCGCAGTTTGATTTGGTTTGTAACCGGAAATACCTGCTCAACCTCTCTCAGTCCATCTTATTCGTTGGGGTGCTGATAGGCGCTGTGTCTTTTGGTGCAGTAGCGGATAGGTAAGGTTTGCTGATAGGTCTTTAGCTCTTTGCCATGGAAATGCAAAGAATTTGCAAAATTATATAGAAGTTTTCAACGGGGTGTTAAAGTAGATATTCAAAGAAAATCACAAATATGGCAATTAATGTATCACTAGAAACTGGGAAGCATACAGATGGTAATCGTATAAGTTTTATGTCAACTGCGTATCTGATGATTATAAAAACAACATAAATAAAAGCTCTTCTCGGCATCTGGAATATCGAGGATTCGCCAGAAATATAGCGATGTTTTGATGTCGTCACACTCGGGATCGATCCTGCTTAAGCAGACGACGTCCTATAATGAATGAACGTAATTGCAATGCAATTATTTATCAAATTATAAAGAGTTTGGTGTATTTAAACATGACCTTATTTCACACCATTATAAAGGGAAAGTGAAACTGATTCTCATAGCTAAAACCGTTTGATTGTAAATAAGGGTCAATGATCAATGAAATAAACCCCACTTTCAAATTGAAAAGCCCTCCGAATAATAGCAGGATGGTATTCGTTCCCTCTTGAAACGCCGAACATGCCCGGTGCAAGCAGCTGAAAATACAATGGCGTCTTATTTTGTTTACAAGTGACTGATTCCTTTATTTTTTTAACGCTGCATTTTTCATCAAAATAATACCATACACGAAGTTAAGAGTGAGGCAACAGACTAACATTAAGACTGACGCTAGTGAAGGAAGAGAAATAAGTGAAGAGGAGATGACAAAATAGGCTCTGAAAAATGTGTAGGATGTTATGGGACATCGTCTGCTTAGACAGGACTGGTCCATGGTGTGTCGTCACATATCTCAGCAGCGTTCGAGGAGCTCTTCAGCTGCTATATCGGGGGCTGTATTTTACCGTTTTATAATTGATAATAATCATTACTTCAAATGTTTCCAAGCGTTGAATTTGGATAACCTTGTTTAATTTATGCCATCTATGCAATAATAAGTATTAAGCCAATATTTAAAATCATTAAAGTTCTACTTTAATTAGAAACATGGGCAATAACGTTCTTGTCAGTTGCCACTGGAAAACAATTTAGGAATAGCGTTTCTGAGCAGTGGCCTAGCCCTCCCCTCCCCGTTTTAATGGCCAAAAAGAAGAAGAGAAAAAGAGAGAGAAACATATTCGGCTTAACCATGTGAATTCTACTTGAAAAGCCGGCCTCGAACCAACTCCCGGGTTGGACTGAGATGATCAAAGCCGTCGTCAGTACACATTTTGCGTCTATAACGTGGAGCTGCCTTTGGGAGCAGTGCTTGTGATTTGTTTATGTGTATTTTTATGTGTAGATTAGTTTGTCTGTTTACTTTCTCGCTTGTACGTGTAGATTCGGGAGGAAACTCGCACTCATCATCTGCAATGTGGTAATTGTGGTATTTGGAGTCGGAGCTGCTTTTTCTCCGAACTACATCACTTTCGTAGTGCTAAGGACTATTCAGGCTGGAGGCTGTTTCGGGTTTGGTATCATCTCATATGTTATAGGTTAGCGCTCAATTTTGTACCCAGGGCGATCTCTATCAGGGGCGTAGCAGGGGCCATTGGGGTATACGTGAACCATCAGATGATGGTAAAAATAGAAAGAGAGAAGGGGGGAAAGAAATTTATTTTGAAAAAAGTGTAAAGAACGTATAGAAAATAATACGTAACGGCTGCAACACATTTTTAGGCTCTAAAGTGCTCGTGACAGCAACGTTTGGACTAACCAAAAATGGAAAACTTTCTCGCTTGGTTGCTACGCCCCTCGCATGTTTTCCCCAGTTCATTACAAGAAAATGCCGCCTCTGTTCTCCACCACTGGCCTATCATAAAGCACTTTTTGAAAACTCACATCTAAAATATAGAACATTTGGGGGTAATAAATCATAATTTATAATCCTGACACAACTATCCTTGGAAAAAAGCATTGAAATATCAAAACATTTCCCTTTAAAAAAATAATGGTTACAAAAATAAATCAAATGACATTGAGACAGCTTCTCAAAAATAAATAGTGTTCAGACTAAATCTACCTACTTGGACTGAACTTGGTACGATTTTATGAATAGCAGCCATTTTGTTTTACTACAGGTACAGAGTTTGTAGGTCCGTCTAAACGAGCGTTCGTTGGCGTCGTCATGACACTCTCGTTCGCACTGGGTTATCTTCTACTCACTTTCTATGCCTACTTCATCGGAAATTGGCGCTACCTTCTACTCACACTTAATTTGACATTCGCCATCTTTTTATTCTTTTATCCGTATGTAATTTTGATTGTTCGTCTTTATGGATTTTAAATCATGAATGTAGTATGAGTTAATTAGTTATATTGATGGTTCATGATTCTTTTCGTTACATTAAAGATACCAATTTGACATTTTGAAATACATGTTGAGAAATCGTTCTAAACAACCATTATAAGGAGCAGGTTTATCAGAATGGTGACCTTGGCTACCCCTGGTGATATCTGTGATAACAGAGTTATTCATATCGCTTTACGTATTCAATACTGATTATGTTGTTCAGAAACAACATTAAGACTCTTACTAAATATATCTCATTTTTCAAAAATGTTATGAACAATTTTCATGATCATGTACCAAAAATGTTGAAAAGTACCTTTAAAGTAGACAAGCCAAGAGTTTTTTTTTTTTTACATTGGACGGCATTTTGGGGTAATGCTCGGCTTCCATGCTAAAACCTTTGCAAAAATACTGAGGAATAACGTACGGGCGGCTGCCACGCGCACTTTTGCCTAAATATGTCATTTTGGCTCAAAATTTGAAAAGAATGTCAAAAATCACAATTTTTAATTTTTTGACGGAATATTTAATACCTGATTAAGGCTTTTCAAGTGATATCAAATTTATTTTGAGTTACAAGTTATAAACCTGATTAATATACAATTGAAATTTGGATATAACACACACATGTATGGCGTAATGAAACATAAAACTGTGATTTACTCAAAATAATAGGTTGTGAAACCAACCCATATTTCAAAGTTTTTTGCACAATGGAAATTTGTCCATTTAAACGCGTTTTCTTGTTTAAACATATCATGTGTATTGTCATGAAATACACAGAAAAGATATTATCCGGTAAGGTGATAGATAACTCATTTTATGTTATCCCAAATGGAATGATGTATTTTTACTGGATGCGCATTTTAAATGAAAAACACTATTTGAATGTACATCTAGAGTGTACATGTACAAGGCAATTATCCCATGTATTATCAGTAGAGTCTATGCGCCAAAAACTGAAATGTCCCTACCGCCTTAAAAATAATCTTAAATGAAGTATTTTTCTGTTAGATGGGACCATTAACTATCAAAATATGCTTCTTTGCCCTAAATTAAGAGGTGGGCGTGACCAAACAATAGAATTTCAGAAAATGTCATGTATTCGTGATTAAGAAAGTACAAAAACACGTTGTAACATTTTATAATAGCGTATCAAAAGTTTCTCACTTGATTAAACCCCAAATAAAGAGTTATAAAAAGTGTCCATCATGTTTTAAAATGGCTGTTGCTATGGAAACAGTATTAAAAAACTCATATTTTGGCAAAATAAACCTTGATGCTACCGAAAAAAGTAAATATTAATACATTTATATTGTATATGATTATCTTCTCTTTTACAGGACACTAACTTATCATCATTTATTTAAGTAAAGCGGTGATGGATGTGACCACTTCATGTGTAGGCCGTTACCACAGTAACAAATACATTTATTGCATTTCTAATAAAATACAGAACTATATTTGTTTTCAACATGAAATAATGGTAAACATCTAATATTTTTGCCGCCTGTTTCATTATATTCAAAACTTTAGTTTGGAATAGAGCTAACTTTGATATATATTTTAAAAATTGTTGCCATGGAAACAGAATGTTAATGAAGAAGACATCTTTCAACATAAAAGAAAGACCTGTAACTAACCAATATAAAATATATAGCAACCAGATTAACAAACACCGTCAGCGATTAGAATCTGCTCGTTGGCTGAGAACTATAGCTGTAACTAAAAACTGGTAGCTAATACAAAAAGTGGTGTTGTCTTTCTACCAGAATTTATGTTTACTTGATTCAAATCTAGATCCAGAAGATTTGTGTCCCCAATAGAACGGGTGATACCAAACTGTTCGCATTGAACATGATGGCAAGACCTGCTACTTGATTCATTCAAAATTCTAGTTATATATTTATGTATTCATTTACTTATTTATATTGAACTTAGTCATACAGGATAAAAGCATGCTCAGTATAAGACTGTTTTGTATCATGGTCCTGATGTAACAGGAATAAACAGTAAGGTATAGCATAAATTGGTAACAACAAAAAAATACAACTAATGTAGGCACATAATAAAACAAATTAACTTAACAAGTAAAAGCAACAATAATAATGGCTATGAATATTTCACAAAAAACCAATTGAGTATATTATGTAAGGCTAAGCCTAATGTGGAATGTGGATAACATCCATGTACTAATGAGACTACAGGATTTAAAAAAAAACATGACCGGTATAAAAAAAGCCGTACATAGTTCCTGTAACCTTGT
Source organism: Heliocidaris erythrogramma (assembly GCA_025617745.1). Lineage (NCBI taxonomy): Eukaryota > Metazoa > Echinodermata > Echinoidea > Camarodonta > Echinometridae > Heliocidaris > Heliocidaris erythrogramma. The sequence continues at coordinate 10,728,889 of CM046858.1, forward strand.
GGATTGTCATCTGAGATAAGAACCGTAAAAGGTCAGAGTACTTTTGAAATTTATGTTTGAAAGTCATGCAAAGATCATGTTGATGTAGAGTGTGGCGACTTAAAATCACGAGTTGGCAACTAATCAATATTGGTCACAGACCAGGGCGGTAAGCGTCTCGTGATAGGGGGGGGGGGGGGGGCGGTGGTAAAGTAGACACCAGCAGAAAAAGAACTTCTGTTGAAAAGGGGCATGCACAAGGGGGCATTAACAGAAAAAGCACATTTATGGAAAAGGGAAAGGCATAAATGGAAACGTTAAAGTGAATACAATTATCATGATTATATACCGTACATTTTGAAGCCATCTCAGGAAAGATTCAATTAATCCGAGTATTTTGTTTCCCTCTTTACATCACAGTCATGACAGTGTGCAGTTGAGTTTGAGGGTCTGTGATGGTCTGTATATTCATTTAATTTCCAAGCGGGCATAATATAGCGGGCTGTGACATCCAGTGGTGGATCCGGGGGGGGGGGGGGCCTTTTGGCGGAGCTTTTTAAATTATCCCTGATAGACATCTAGGACTTCGGCCCCCTATTTTGGTGGCAGAGGCCTTTCTTTTTTCTTTTCTTTTTTTCGCCGATCACTCTTTCACATAGAAACTTCGCCCCCCCCCCCCTTGAAAAATCCTGGATCCGCCTGTGACATCAGATTCTTATGAAGAGGAAAGAGCCATCCTAGTGGGATTCAAAGTACAATGTGGATAACATCCATGTACTAATGAGACTACAGTATTTAAAAAAAACACAAACATGTCCGGTATAAAAAGAATCCCATACATAGTTCCTGTAACCTTGTGGATTGTCAACTAAGATAAGAAAAAGTCAGAGTACTTATGAAATTTTTGTTTGAAAGTCACGCAAAGATCATAATACATACATATATCGATGGTATTCATTAGTGTTAGCTGGCAAGTATGTATGGTATAATCACAAATTTAGTGTTAAAGACCTCAGCCTGACCGAATTTTGAAATATACCCTTTATTCATCCACGGGAGCTATATATTTTCTGAACAAATTGAAACCAACTTCATGAGATTCCGTTTCCTGTGGAATGAGTAACAGCGTCCCGAATGTTGAGCCCCGGTGGTTTTTCTGACGAGGGCCCCGTCTCTGAGGAACGCTACTTTGCGGGGGTGACAATTTGATGACGACATATCGTGTAGACGCACTCGGAGCTGTATACATGACATTTCGTCACACGTCTAGCGACCCCCTGCGGCTTCCTCTGTTGTTACGCCATAGGGAGGGGGCAGACCAAAAAAAAATATCTTTTTTATTTGTTATGGATAAACGGAGACGAAAATTTATGAATACCCAGGGTAATTATATTCTTTGTTTACTAAGCTTTACGTCAATATATGGTTGTTTTGGGTCAGGCTGAGGTCTTTAATGTAGAGTGTAGCGACTTAAAATTACGAGTTGGCGGCTAATCAATATTGGTCACAGACCAGGGTGGCAACGCGTCTCGTGATGGGGGGGGGGGGGGGGGGGGGTAAAGTGAACAGCAGCAGAAAAGGAACTTCTGGGGGACAGGCAATTTTTAGGGAAAAGGGAAAGGCATAAATGGAAACGTTAAAGTAAATACAGAAGTTTTAGACAATATACCCTACATTTTGAAGCCAAAATTCGAATAATCCTATTTGTTTCTCGCTTTACATCACAGTGTGCAGTTGAAGGTGAGGGTCTGTGATGGTCTGTATGTAATATAATTAACTCGCTAAGGCCACGCAGGCCTGGGGTCCCGCGCCCGCCCCGATTGACTTTGCACGCGCTGCAAGAGGGGGTCCTATAAAATGTTTTCCCGCTGCCCGGCGCGAGCCGCCTTCCGTCCCGACCGGTCGGCCTGGCCGCCCGCATGTGCAACGTCGCCTTCGCGTTGGCAGCAGGTGAGCGATCTCCTGAACGACCAAATCCCATTGGCCCGCGTGCTTTGCCTCGCCGTCGACCGAATCAGACGACGATTGGGCGTGGGTCCCGCGAACGGTACGTAGTGCAGACTCTGTAGCTCTCACCGGGGGAACCCACGTAAGAAAATAATTGTGCCATGGGTATGTTCAATAGAGGTCCGTGATACGTACGTACGATTTGTATCATAGTCCGCTTTGTGATTAGTATACCATGTAGGAGCAGCACCCACCAGACTGCGGTGCAATCTCAGTGCAAGCTCAATGCATGCCGGCTTTTGCTAAACAGTCGGGTAACGTCGCGTCGCGTTGGTAGAAATTTTCGAACATTTTTCAGGAATTTTATGTATGGTATCTGTTTTTAGCAGCAAAAAAAGAAAAAAAGAAAAGAAAAAGAAAAGGAAGTTCGCGAGGGGACTATGAAACGAACTCCGTTCGTGTGTGCGTGTGTGTGTCCGTCCGTCGGTGTGTGTTCAAAAAGTTAGAAAATGCTACTTCTCCGTCATTTCTTGACCGATTTTGTTTCTGATTGTTTTATCTGATAGGGCTGAGTGGGGGCTTCCAAACTCCTACACAAAATCATGAAATTCATCAATTATGCAAATTCATGAAATTCATCAATTATGCAAATTTATTCAAAATCGACGAAAAATGCTACTTCTCCTCTATTTCACAACGTATTTTGAATCTGATTGTTTTATCTGATAGGGCTGGGTAGGGGCTGTCAAAACTCTGCACAGAATTTTGAAATTCATTAATTATGCAAATTTATTGTAATTTATTCAAAATCAACAGAAAATGCATTTATAATCATAAAACATTAATTTGATAATTCATTTCTCACATTTATCTTCAAGGTTCTATCAGAAATTACATAAATTAACAGCCATTCCACAGATCTACACTTCTGGCGGGGACATATATTACGCATCGCGTAATTACTAATTCAGTTGTTTTTAATCCTTTTATTAATTTGTTCTTTCCACCTTTCCTTTCATTACGTTATTCTTTTATTGCTTTTATCATTTTGTTTTCCATCTTTCATAATGTTACTGTTTATATTTATTCTCTTTATCCTCTTTTTTTGTATTGCTTTCCATCTTCACTTTGTTATTCTTTGTTCCCTTTTATCATCTTCTCTTCCACCTTTCTTCATGTTTATATTTATCTTTTTATCATTTCTCTCTCTGTCTTTCTTTATATAAGTTAAACTTTTTTTATCCTATCATTTCTCTCTCTATCTTTGATATTCTTTTTAAAATCATTTTCTGCTTCCCATCTTTACTTACCTTAATCTCTCGCTTTGTCATTTCTTGCTTTTATCCTTCTATCAATTATCTTTCCATCCTTCCTCTCGTTATGATATTCTTTGTTTCCTGTTATCGTTTTCTCCCCCACCTTCCTCACGTTAATCTTAATCCTTCTATCATTTCTCTCTCTGTCTTTCTTTATATAAGTTAAACTTTTTTTATCCTATCATTTCTCTCTCTATCTTTGATATTCTTTTTAAAATCATTTTCTGCTTCCCATCTTTACTTACTTTCCTTAAAACATTCATTGCTTTTATCCTATCATTTTGTTTTCCTTTCATCTTTTCTTTCGTTATGTTATTCCTTTATTCAAATTATCATCTTCTCTTCTATCTTTCCTTATGCTACTCTTAATATCTTTATCCTTCTATCATTTATGTCTCTATCTTTCTTTATGTTATTCTTTGTTTTTATCCACTTATTTTTACTTTCCAACTTTCCTTTTGTTGTATTCTTTGTTTCCTTTCATATTTTCTTCCATCATTCCTACCCTTCTATTCTCTATTTATAGTTCACGTTTTTCTTTGCATTATCCTTCTATTGTTTTCTTTATTCCCTTGTTTGTCGTTTTTAGCCTGAAAACGGGAAAAATCATACTGAGATGGACTCTTTCAATTTGTCCCCTTGAAGACACCTTCCTGAAAAATGTTCAAAAATTTCTACCAACGCGACGCGACTGTTTAGCAAAAGCCTGCATGCCACGCGGTTGCATATCCATCCAACCATACTAGACGGGCTACCCGATACAACAATACACTGCACGTGCAGCACTCAACATGAGATGACTGCGAATTTCCGAGCGAACTCATACATTCTAAAGATGATTTTGGACGTGAGTTATATTATTTTGAACTAAATAATGTTAGAAACTGTATTTATAGACTTTGTTTGACCCTTTGTTCTCTGTATAGTTAACTGATGAAACCTGCAGTAAGAGCTGTTTATTTGGAGATTTTGGACGTGAGTGAGGTTGTTGAGAAAAAATTCGATCTGTTTGAGTATAGTATTAGTGGGCTCTGTTTTTCCTAACTCCTGGGAGCTCCAGGTACAACTTTCCAAAGTCGACCTCACCCATTTTATGGCTAATCGCATGACTTAATTTCGGCAGGTAAGATAGAAATTTGTACTTATACTTCAAGAGAATTACTGTAACTATCTAGCAGGCTCTTTGATTTTACGATTTAACGATTGTTTCGATGAAAAAAATGGAATTTCCTCGCCGAGCCGATCTTTTCCCCCGTACTGTACCGTCGATTCAAATGACTCGATCGCACTGTGTGATCGAGTCAGCGACGGTATGCGGTACATTACACACAGTGCGATCGAGTCATTTAATTCGACCTTACAGTACGGGGAAAAGATCGGCTCGGCGAGGAAATTCCATTTTTTTCATCTAAAAAATCGTTAAATCGTAAAATCAAAGAGCCTGCTAGATAGTTACAGTAATTCTCTTTAAGTATAAGTACAAATTTCTATCTTACTTGCCGAAATTAAGTGATGCGATTAGCCATAAAATGGGCGAGGTCGACTTTGGATAGTTGTTTTTCCCTGTTCCATCTGTATTTAGTTAAAACTGACTACATTCTTCTATATGCCCCCATCTCACGAGAAAGGCGATCATGGCGACCATGGCGATTTGTGAAAATTTTGCAAAGCGTGGCAGAATCGCCCTCCAACTCCATTTTTGGCCTGCGCGGCGATTGCGCCGCAGCGTCGCTGCGATCTACCTGCGCAGGAGACAATGGCAATACGATGATAGTGCGACGCTGCTGCCTTCTTGCCCCATTTCGAGGACGATGAGGGGCGCTGCTTCTGTGCTCAAGACGATGGTATTACGAGGCTCATACGCTTATTAAGACCTCGCTACAGTGCTGCTACGAGAGGGGCGACTGTGATACGCTCATGCTGGGCTCTTGCGACGATTTCAAGCGATCATCATATAAAGTGGGAAAGATGACATTTCTTCAGTCGATTGCCAGCCTCCGACCAAGATTTATAGCAGCGTGGATGGTCGTTGCGCCATCTCAGCCTAATCGGTAGCAGCGCAGCGCGAGCGCTGAAGAAGCGCAGCGCGTACGCCTTCAGCGATGGGAGCGCGCTCCAAGCACCATTCAAATAATGTCGCGTCGCGGCGGAAGCGGTTTGAAGCGTGCCAAGCGCGAGTCCATCGTGTTGTTAACGTAAGCAGCGTGGTAGTATCGTCTTGGGAACGGGCCTGAAAGCACCGGGGGGAGGAGCCGCTTCCAATGCGCTTGAAGTACGCTTAAGGCGATGCTGATACGTTAGAGCTACGGACATGTCGCTTTTAATACGCTCTTGAGACGATTGTGGCGTGCTTCGCGACCTCGGCGCTCTCGCTACGGAAGCTTTGAACATGTTCAAAATTTATCAAGATACGACGGAGAAGATTGAAGAAGCTCAAGCCACGATCCACCGCGCTTTGTCGATTTTTGATGATCGCAGCGGAATCGCCTTCTCGTGAGATGGGGGTATTACAACGCTGGTAATCTATTATGCCAGCGCCCACATTCTGAGGCTGAGCTGTAGTACGGCTTGACTGGTTAAACTCCCAGCGAAATGTCTAGCAGTATACCTTACTGAGCGCTGCTTATTTCAAGATTGAAAATTGTATACCGTACTTTTTTTTACTACAGTTAACATTTGACGATGAATTTATCCTACCGTATTTCAGAGCAGTGGCATACCTAGGATTTTTTAAAGTGGGTGGTTTTTACTCCAGAATTATCTGACAAGCAACAAAAAAAAAGGTTACAGTAGGTATTATTTTATTTCCTTTTTATTTTTTAATTTTTTTAATTTTATATTTTTTTTAATTTATTTTTTTAAATTTTTTTATTTTTTATTTTTTTATTTTTTATTTTTTATTATTTTATTATTATTATTATTTTTTTTTTGGGGGGGGGGGAGGTCTCTGGCATGCAACCCCCCCCCCCCCAAAAAAAAAAAAAAAAAAAAAAATCAGTATTTTTTTATTGGGGGGAGTATTTTTATTCAAAAATTATCATGACAAGCAAAAAAAAACAGAAAAAGTTATCAGGAATTCTAAGTGGGGTGTTTTAACTTCTATTAACACCAAACGGGGGTGTTTGAACACATAAAACACCCAAAAACACCCAACTTGGTACGCGCATGTGTCAGAGTAGATTCTATACTTGAATTATTTTAAAGCCCCCACTGCAGTAAATGCCTCACTGGGTTTCTTATTTTCAATACACCTGTATTCATTTTCTATTCGATGGTAAGTTCATCTTATTTGATTATATTCTACATCTATTTTGTTTCTTTAAAAAAAATCGTTCCATGAATATTATCAGTTTGAGGGGCAAATATACAAGGAGCGTTATTCCATTGAAGTCATGGGCATAGATATAGCGGGCAGGGGGGTGGGGATATGTGAATGCATCATTCATTTTTTTTTCATTGTAGAAACATAAACTCACAGTGTAGGGAGCATGAGAAGGCCTGTAGGCAGTGTAGGGCATGACAAGGCCAACGGCGGATCCAGGATTTTGTGAGGGAGGGGGCCAGCGCCGGATTAATGATTTTGTGATGGGAGGGGGCCCAATATTCGGAAATTCATACTTCTATTTTTTAATACTTTTAATGTGTATTGTAGGATGTGATTGAACGCATTTATCTCTATTCCACTCTATCTCTCTCTCTCTCTTTCTGTTATGTTTATATTCTCTACATCCATTTATTTCTCTCTCTTCCTATCTGTCTACCACCACTCTCTCTCCCTCCCCCTTTATGTCATAATGATATATAACATAGAAACATTAAATTATCTAACATTAAAATATATTTTGTACAATACATAACATTATACAATATTTTTAACTGAGTATGTGGGTATGTTTGACAGAGTAATTGTGATCATGAGCACGTATTCGTGATAATTTCATTAACAAAAAAATAAACTCACAAGAATGTACGCATCGATTGTGAAAATGTTGAGAGTGCAATGTAAAAAGTGAACCCGTGAATTTCCACGGGTCCCGCTAGTATTCATTTAATTTCCAAGCGAGCATAATATAGCGGGATGTAGGGGGGGGGGGGGGGGGGGCTTTTGGCGGAGCTTTTTAAAATGATCCCTGATAGACATTTAGGACTTCGGCCCCTTATGTGACACTTTGGGGGGGGGGGGCAAAAGGGCACTTAATGGAAAGAAAACGCCATTTATCAGAATGAAAGGGACAATGTTATTGAGAATAATTAGGGCACTCAACAGATGAAAAGGAGCACCTATTGGATGGAAAGGATCACTTTATTGAAAAAAGGGAATAAGGGTACTTGTTTAAAAACAGGTAGCTCTCTGAATAAACGGGGAATAATTGATGGAGGGTACTTATCAGCTTATGAGAATGACAAAAATGTTGTTGCAAAGGAAGAAAAGCACTTATCGAAGGAAAAGGGGCACGTATCAGATTTGAATCGGGGGTTTTATTAAAAAGGAACGTATATATTACCAAAAGGGACATTTTCAGAAGTGAAAAAGGAACATTAATCAGATAGACTTTTATAGTGTAGCTACTTTATTAGTTATTCTACTGTCCTGAGATGTAATGTAACAGAACTCTCAACAATTATACTGAATAAACACACATTATAAAGAAACTATTGGGAGGGGAAGGGGTACTTGCAAGAGTAAATGTAGTACTTACATGTATTTGATTTGAATAGGGTTTATAGTAATCCAAGTTAAGGGTGGCTCTTATCATAGGTGGTAAGGGAGACTTAAATAAGAATGTGGAACTGGTACCGGTTAGAAAGAAAAGGAGACACCTTTCTGAAGTACAAGGGTTCACTTTTCCTAATTAAAAGGGGTACTTTGGGGATATCTTAAAAGTGAGAAACTGTTCACCTCCCGGACGTACCACTTTGCATGTCTCCGACTGTCAGATGTACAAAATTGGTTAGAACATGGAACAGTTAGCAAAGTCTTTTCATGCAAAGGGAAGAGATAGCTAAGTGGTAGCGAGATTCCCAAACATGGGTGTCGATCCCGGGAGGGGGGGGGGGGCGGTAGGGGTTTATATATTTTATATATATATATATATATATTATATGCGCTTAGAACATCAGAAACCATTTCAGGATCCTAAAATGCAAGTTTTATGGACAGTTTTTAAAAATAGATTTTGGTGTGGGAGGGGATACCCCTTCGCCGATCATCCCCCAATCATGAACACGGATCGACACCCCTGTTCCCAAGGAAAGTTATAATAAATTACCTTTTTGAATTCCCTGTATGCATATTAGGATTTATTTTATAATAGATACGATCTATTATAAGATATAAATAATTTCTGTCTTTCATTCTGAAACATAAACTCATACCCCAACAAAATTTAAAGTGCTGTCTGTATAGTAAAAACTTTTTGCACAGATTGGCACATTCATTGACTTGCATACTTTAGGATAAATGTACATAATACAATACACAATTTCATACAGAGTATTTTTTCACATAACCCTCTTAGTCTGCTCTTCCCAAGAGTATAGATTTCCATTATCTCTATATGTATACATGACAAATCATCACTGAATATTGTTGTTTATTTCTCTCACTTTCTGATATGATGTTCCACCTCCCGCAGATTGGCCCATCGCATTCACATGACTTTATATTTTTGAAAGGAAAATTCTATGTTTGTGGACCGCACAGTGAATTTATTATGAACCATAATGATACCTACAAATGGTATGTTGTTCATATAACATATATAAATTTTTCCAGTTATAGTTAATGATAACTTGTATTATAAAAATGATATAAAGTTGGGCTTTTGCACGACAAATTAAAAGAAAACCCCTGATATCAAATAATTATTTAACCATTGATTTAGTATGCAATATTGCAAATTGTAACTTACAACTTTTGGGTAAATCTGATTCAGCATTATATAAAAAATTACAATTGTAATATTTAAAACTGATGATTTGATCATTCTTGAATAATTTTGCAGAATGAGTATAGTCATTTCATTTGTAGACTTTAATTTATTATTCATTCATTTATTTTTTGTACTAGATGTATTAGTGTACCTTGATTTTGTTGCTCTAATAATAAAATCCACATTAGCATCAACCTGCATACATAACATGTTAACCCTCTCAGTCCCAAGCTATAAAACCCCATTGAGTTAATACACATTCTTGTTCCTAGGGGACTGAGAGGGTTAAAAGAAATGGGGTTTAGTCATGCATAAGTTCTGTGTCTCTGACAGTAAAGGCCCGATCAGACTTCACCGATTTTCACTACAATAAAATAATTGGACACTGCCAGGGGCAGATTTGGGACTCCAATTCGGTTATAGGGAACTGCTATGTGAACGGCCCATCCATCCTATGTACATGTAGGCAAGTTGTCTTACATATTCAATATGATTTTGATACATTATCAATATACCTTGGCGAGACCGACCTCCGAGTTGTCGAACAAATGATGAAAGCCATGCAGACGTAATTTTGATGGGGTGGGCTCTAATGTCTGTATAGCTCAAACTCAGCTTTACAGTTTTTAAAGTTTGTGAGCGAGCAGCAATTTTGACACTGTTTAGTCAAAACAATAATATAATATCTAGAAAGATTTGAATTGAAAGCTCAGATTATATATAGAGAGAGTCTGACATCTGCTTGCATGTTGTTCAATTAGGAATGTGTGGTAATTTTCAAATTCCAATAGTTTTGTGATGTTTAACTCATTATTAACCATGACAAAGTCCATGAGGAACACATCTGCAACCAACTTTAAAGGCCAAGTTCACCCCCCAAATTGAGTTCAGTCAATCAATAAGTAAAATTATACAAAAATGGTTATAAAATCATCAAATCGGATACGAAACATTTATGGCATTTAAATGTTTTCCATTGTTTCATGAAACAGTGATATGCATAACATGGGCTGTATGCAAATTATTAAGCCGTTGATGTCATAAGCTAACTTTTCCTTTTTGTATTTTATTATATGAAATTTCAAATATTTCAATTTTCTTCTCCAAGAATGTAAAACAAAGTTTGACTCCTCATAGAATGTGTACGATCATCATTATTATAACTCATTGTCATAAAATGAAGTGAATCTTTATAACCATGCATCTACGAAGAAAATTAAATATTTGAAATTTCATATAATAAAATACGAAAGGAAAAGTGAGCTTATGACATCATCGCATCACTAATTTGCATACAGCCCATGTTATGCATATCACTGCTTTACGAAACAATGCGAAACATCGAAATGCCGTAAATTTCTTATTTTTATCCGATGTTGATATTTTTTTACTGTTTTGTTTATTTAATTTTACCCTGTTGATTCAACTCAACTCATTATTTGGGTGGATTTGGCCTTTAAGGCAAACAAGCTGATTCTGATAGCTAAGGGGAAAAACAATACATGATTCATTTTATATTGTTCAAATTCAGTTTGTTTAACATTTATTTTGTATTGGTAGGTCACATTTCTTTCTTTGGTTGAAAGATTTCATCTTCATTAACATTCTGTTTCCATGGCAACAGTTTTTTTTTTAATCAGGTATAGCTCTACTCCAATTAATTTAATTTTTTAAATATAACAGACGGCAAAAATTATTACATGTTTACCATTATTTCATGTTGAAAACAACCATATATATATGTTAATATAATAAATATATTTGTTACCATGGTAACGGCTTACACATGTAGTAGTCACATCCATTACCCCTTTACTAAGTTTACTAATAAGTTATGATAAGTTAGTGTCCTGTAAAAAAGAAAAGAATAATAGTCAATACAAATATTTACTTCATTTCTAGGTAGCATCAAGGGATTTTTGCTCAAATATCAGTTTTGTTCTTACTGTTTCCATGGAAACAGCCATTTTCAACATGATAGACACTCTTATTTGGGTTTTAATCAAGTGAGAAACTTTTGACACATTATTTTAATATACTACAATATGTTTTTGTACTTTCTTAAGCACGAATACATGACATTTTCTGAAATTCTACTGTTCTTGATCCGTTGCCATGGTAATAGCACTTGAGGCCACACCCACCTCTTAATTTAGGGCAAAGAAGTATATTCTGATAGTTAATGGTCCCATCTAACAGAAAAGAAAAATCATTTAAGATTATTTCTAAGGGAGGGGGACATTTCAGTTTTTTGGCCCATAGACTATACTGATAAGACATGGGATAATTGCCTTATGTACACATACACTCTAAATGTACCTTCAAATCATGTTTTTCATTGAAAATGCGCATCCAGTAAAAATACATCGTTCCATTTGGGATAACATAAAATGAGTTATCTATCACCTTTTCGGATAATTTCTTTTCCGTGTGTGACGTGGCATTAAACAAGATATGTTTAATCAAGAAAAAGCGTTTAAATGACAAATTTACGCTGCATAAAAAACTTTGAAATATTGGTAGTTTTCACAACCTATTATTTTGAGTAAATCACTGTTTTATGTTTCATTACGCCATACATATGTGTGTAATATCCAACTTTCAATTGTATATTACTTAGGTTTTTAACTTGAAACCCAAAAAAAATCTGATATTAATTGAAAAGTCTTAACTCTTACTGTGCCAAGGGGTTTAGGTCGCTTCAAAATTTTACCACAATGTGATCAATGCTTGCTTTTCAAATTACTGCACTTCATTAACCATCTGTTATTTCACAAACTATTGTGTACAAAACTTGTAGGAAATTTATTACCATTCTTATGATAACAAACATTATTACTTTACCTAAATTTATGGATAAGAATTATTGAAAATAACATTTCAGTTTCTTTTTTGTCCACTATTTTTTGGTTTCTCATTTGTTTACTATTATTTAATGTTGAAATAAGGTAATATCTTTTAAAAATCTGCCATTTTCTGTGAAAATTTGTATGATAGCATATAATTATAATCATATATTTAGAATGCTTGATTTATGCTAAAAATTTTGATATACATTGACCACCATATACCTTTCATGTGGTAGAGCAATTGGTGAATGAAAATGACAAGTCTATCTGTCACATATAAGTGCCATCGGCACTGAAAGAGTTAATAAGGTTTTACATATTAGGTAAAAAAACAAAAAATTGTGATTTTTGACATTCTTTCAAATTTTTGAGCAAAAAATGGCATTTTTAGGCAAAAATGCGCGTTACATCCGCCCGTACCCTATTCCTTCGTATTTTTGCAAGAGTTTAAGCATGGATTCCGAGCATTACCCCAAAATGCCGTCGAATCTTTTTCTAGAGCCTTTTTGGATGTTTGGCTGGTCTACTATTAAAGACCTCAGCCTGACCGAATTTTGAAATATACCCTTTATTCATCCACGGGGAGCTATATATTTTCTGAACAAATTGAAACCAACTTCATGAGATTCCGTTTCCTGTGGAATGAGTAACAGCGTCCCGAATGTTGAGCCCCGGTGGTTTGGGCCCCGTCTCTGAGGAACGCTACTTTGCGGGGGGTGAAAATTTGATGACGACATACCGTGTAGACGCACTCGGAGCTGTATACATGACATCTAGCGACCCCCTGCAGTGTTACGTCATAGGGAGGGGGCGGACCAAAAAAATTATCTTTTTTATTTTTTATGGATAAACGGAGACGAAAATTTATGAATAACCAGGGTAATTATATTCTTTGTTTACTAAGCTTTACGTCAATATATGGTTGTTTTGGGTCAGGCTGAGGTCTTTAAGGAAACCCTAGAGATGAGTTCACAAAATAAATTCTGACACCAGTTTGTATAAAATTCTTCTACCATTTCTACGTGGAAGCTTTTTTTTTCAGTTGAGCGGGAATACAGGTCACAATATCACAGTACTATTAATAGTAATAATATTGACTTTGTCACAGTGGTCAATCGTTGTGAATTTTCAAACAGGAAAGAGTTCGCGTCTTCCTTTTGGTGTTATGTTCCACTTTGAAGTGTATTCTAAAATGTACACAAATTAAGAACAAAGTTTTTCTAAATCATGTTTTACAGCATAATGCGTGCTTGTCCGGAGATTTTTCCTTTTCATTTGACTGTATTGCCTTTTCATGTTTATCACATTTCTGTGTACAATTTTAGATTCATTCCAGAATCGGTGCGATGGCAGATCTCTAAAGGTCGCTATAAAGACGCTGAAATAACTGTTAGAAAAGTAGCCAAGATCAACAAGGTCAAGCTCACCGATGCTTTCTTCTACCAATACAACTTTTATAAGAAAAAGGTATTGAAAAAAAATGGTCGGATTTAACTGACAAGACTGAGAATAGAAACATTATCATGTACGCCGTAAATATCTTTCTAATGCAATTTCTGCTATATTGTTGGTTTTGTGTTATTTTTTTCTTGATATCTTTTTGAGCATGTCACTCTTTTCATGTAATGTGTGTGGGGGTATGTATGGATGTATGTGGGTGCGTATTGGTGGGTGGTATTGGGGTGAGGAGTTGTCTTCATTTGAATAGAGCGATCTATGCAAAGCAACTTTATACATGTATTTCTTAACAATGCAATGTTTCCATTCATGACATTGATGTTTCAAATATCGATTTACCAATAAAATTTCCAATATTTCAAATTGCTCTTTAAAGACCTGGTCCGAACCGAGAAATCAAATAGGTGAATTATATATCAATCTGAAGCTTAGGGGACACAGAACAGGAAAATCACCACTATTTATCCAGAAATGGCCATGCGGATGAGAAATAGTGGTTTGAAATCTGGAATTCAAGTGCTTCAAAATCCTGAAGTTACATCGCAAATAAGAGCCTTCAAGCGGATGACGTCATATTATGTAGCGATCGATCGCGAGCCTGTGATCTTTCTGCACACAGTAGGCGATGTCAATACGGAATGGTTCGTAACTCGATGAGACTTTGTGTCTTATTTTACTAATTAAAATGATTTTAATTAAAACTGAATAGAATAGACATGAATGGGGATTAATCGTCGTTCCATTTAATTTTGGGGCTGTTTATATGAGTCGATTATGCTCTTCACGTTTGTAGGCATGTCTCGCACAATAACGAGTGCATTGCTTGTGTCAGGTTTTAACTTTGTCATGTTTGTTAAACTTTAGATTTGGTTTAGTCTAGATTTAGCAAAATTATAGCCATCAAAATGTGAAAGGAATCATTCCTACCATATATTTAGACGAGATTCTTCGATTCTTTGTAAAATATTTATTGCAGGAATCTTGAAATTGCATTTTCGGATGCATGGACTGCATACGTGGCTGGCCTGCATCAGGGCTATCATAGCATGTCTATGCCGCCCGCGCTGCGGGTAACCTACCTACCGGGAGCTGCCGCGAACGCTATAGGTTAGTAGGTATACTATAGCTATGGCCGCAGTTGTCGAAGTTGACGTCGACGATGTCCTCGCGTTAAACTTATTGACCCTACAGCCAAGCTCAAAATATTGGTTCATTTTGAAGAAATTAATACTTTATATATAAATCACAAATGGCCAAATTCGTTAAGCCCAGTCGCCATTTATATCCGCCAGATCAAGTGAAAATTTTGTCAAGTTTCTTGCTTTATTTTGTGATAGTAGGCCTAGTACTGAACGGCGATCAAATTTAGTCTAGCTCTAGGTGAGCATGGTGAGAGAGTTTGCTGATTCTAAACATTCTGCTATAGTTTCAGATCATTACTGAAATCGTCAACAAGAAATCACAAAACTCACCAATCAACCATTCCATGCATTCTGTTGTCACGGTTTTGCAACTCTATCTCAGTCCTACATTTTCTCCCGGTCCTCCTCTTGGCAGTGGCTCATACTCCCACGCTACTACCCCTAAACTTGCCCCTTCACATGCGGCAGCATCCCCGTCTTCATCATCGGCCAGATCACTATTGTCCTCGTCACTATCACTACTGCCGCAGCCAGAACTCGATTCACTTTCATCGTTTCCCTCATCTTCTCCACTTGTATACTTCCTCACCATCCTCTACCTCCTCGTATTCAGTCCATCAGCAAATCATCCTTATCATCTTCGATCACAACTGACGCCATGAGAACTCAAAACTTTTGTAAAAAACTTTATTATGCAGCGTTCAATGGACTTCTCCCCGCTCAACTTGTGTTGTTTATGTACAAATACTAAGTTCAAGTTCTAGCGGGTCTTCATAACATGACGTCATAGCGCTTGCGATTTATTTCGGACCGGCTCACCCGTAAATGGCGCAATGTGCAATTAAATGTGCAATTACGAAATGTCTCATTGGTCTTAATCATATATTTTTGTATTCTACGTCCAATAAGCTTTCCATTGATATATAGTTGTTCAGTCACCGGACCAGGTCTTTAAAAGAAGCAAGAGTTGGCTCAGGCGGTAAAGCGTCTGTCTGTCGAACCAAAGATCGTGGGTTCGAATCCACACCGGGATGATGACTCAATCTGGCTTTGTTTGTGAAAGTGCCCCTCCCATAGAAGAGGGCTATGTTACAGTGAAAAACACTTCGTCCCTCGGATATCACGTTAAATGGGGGCCCTGTGTGGAGGATAGTCACCACCTTTGCACCTTAAAAACCAACTGTACTAACCGAAGAATAGTAGGGGGAAACCCCGGTGTAGTGGTACTAATGCCCATCCCAATCAGTGACCCCATTCACATTCCCTGTTAGACCGGTCTTAATTAGGGGGGGGGGGGGGGGGGGGGGTTAGTGGGGGTACAGTTTCCCTCCATAATTCCCTGACAAGCAAAAAAAAAAGTTTTCATTCTAAAAGGGGGGGGGGGCACAATCGAGAAAATGGCGGATCGTCTATGGTCTTTTTTCCACTTTGCTTTTTCTCCGTGTGCATATCATTCGATCATTTTCTCTTTCTATATTTCATTACGTTTATCTCTGTTTTCATCATTCTATCGTCTTTTCTTTCTTTACATTTCTTATTTTTTATTTGTTTTAATCATTCTATCATTTTCTCTTTGTATCTTTCCTTGTTTTCTTTTGTTTTTACCTGTTTTCGTCATTGTATCGTCTTTTCTTTCTTGACATTTTCTCATGGTTTCTTTATTTTTTATCATTCTATCATTTTCTGTTTCTATCTTTCCTTGTTTTCTTTTCTTTTCATTTGTTTTCATCATTCTATCGTCTTTTCTTTCTTTACATTTCTTATGTTTCTTTCTTTTCATTATTCTATCATTTCATTTTCACTTTCTTTATCTTTCCTTGTTTTCATTTGTTTTCATCATACTATCGTCTTTTCTTTCTTTACATTTCTTATGTTTTTCTTTGTTTTTATCATTCTGTCATTTCTCTTTCTATATTTCATTACGTTTATCTCTGTTTTCATCATTCTATCGTCTTTTCTTTCTTTACATTTCTTATTTTTTATTTGTTTTAATCATTCTATCATTTTCTCTTTGTATCTTTCCTTTTTTTCTTTTGTTTTTACTTGTTTTCGTCATTCTATCGTCTTTTATTTCTTTACATTTTTTAAGTTTTTATTATTCCATCATTTTCTCTTTCGATCTTTCATTAGATATTTCTTTGTTTTCATCATTCTATCGTCTTTTCTTTCTTTACATTTCTTATGTTTTCTTTGTTTTTTATCATTCGATCCATTCTTCTTTCTATCTTTTCTTATGTTTCTTTATTTTCATCGTTCTATCATGCAGCGATGGCCTCCATATAGGAAACTCAAGGCAAATCACACGTGATTTCCCGCTCAGCACACACACACACACACCCACACACACTCACTTCCGGTTGAAGTACGCTTTGTGATCGCTTTGTATTCACACTGCACGTTAGAGCGGTTAAGAACCGTTCTTATTAAGACCCACCTCACCTCAAGACCACTCCCGAGGTGGTCTTCTGGACCGGTCGAGAAGACCACTTCCTGGACCACTTTTGTATTCACACTCACATAAGAACGGTTCCTGAGGAACGGGTCTTAGTTAGACCGCTCTAACGAAGTGAGAATGGATTCAGTTATATCGGGAGGAGAGACCCGATGGTTACAGTGATTCAGTTCGCTTTTCCCTTCCCAGACACACCAAATGCTTAATAATATTAATTATCTCACTTACAATAAATAATTGTCTTTACCTTGTTTACTCAGTTGAAATTTATAATAGACTCTCATTATTTCCCCAAAACAAAGGAAACGAAAGAGCTTGACGCGAAGCATGATCCGAATCTGACCGATTTGTTCCGAACACCTATCCTGCGACAGCGAACTCTGATCTTCATTATGATATGGTAAGTGCTTTAAAGAGGTTGAATTCTAAAAAAAATATGTAAAAGAAATGTAAGCTTTCTCATTCTTTTCATTCCTAAGTTAAAGAATATTGTAGCAGCAACATCACATAAAAATGAACTGCTAATAAAATGCATTTCCAAGACCCCATTCACACTCCCTGTTAGACCGCTCTTAGTTATAGACCGCTCTAGAGGAACGGTTCTTGAAGAACGGTTTGATTGCGTACACACTCAGCGCATTTTTTATGTCTCAAATCGCTCAACGAGTCAAAGTGGTCTTGTTGCTATGGCAGCTCAGGCAGGTACCTCTGAACGATTTTGTTACTGGGGGTGCTGTGAGAAAAAAAAGGTCCTCAACACTTTAGGGTCTCTTTTTAAATCCACAAAATCTCTGACAGGCAAAACAAAAAAAAAGGTCCTCAGCCTTTTGGGGTCTCTTTTTAACTACTTGTTAGCTACAGCACCCCCAACACCCCCTATACAACACCCCAGCATCCTGAGCCTTCTAGAGGGTGCTGCGCACAAGCTCAAAATATTCTGGGGGTGCTGGAGCACCCCCAGCACCCCCGGCTCCCAGGGGCCTGAGCTCAGGTCAGCGGGTTAATTTTTTTCAAACCGTATATACTGCCTGCCTGGTACATTTATCTTTATCTTTCCAAGACTTCTTTTTTCCACTTTCCTTTTTTCTCCGTGTGCAAATCATACTATCATCTTGTCTTTTTCCACCTTTCCTTGTTTTCCTTTGTTTTCATCATTCTATCATCTTCTATTTTTTACTTTTTCCTTGTTATACCTTGTTTTATCGTTGTATCACTTCATTTTCTATTTCTATTTTCATTGTTTTCTTTTGTTTTATCATACTATCGTCTTTCTTTCTTTACATTTCTTATGTTTTCTTTGTTTTCTTCGCTCGCTGGCAGAAACACTGGAAAGTTAATATTCGGGTAAATGGCGTCCCCTTCGGCAATGCGCTGCCCCCTAGGATTTTCAAAGTTCCGATAGTCATTTTCGGGCAGCGAGATGCTACAATATCCACATATTTGGGAAGAATGGTTCCCAGATAATACTGTAACTTATGTTTGTATCTTCTGTACATTTTCACTACGAATAGTAAAAAAAAATGAAATTGAAAAGTTGATATTCGGGCAAAAGGCAATTTTTTTGTCGGCAAATTTGGGTGTCACCCCCCCCCCCCCCTTCAAAATGTTCTAGCGACACCCCTGACTAGACCCTGTTCTGTATATGCATGTACTCTACGTCACATTGACTTCCAAGTTTAGGCCATAGGCGTCTGTCGATCTCACGTTGCAACTCTCACTAAGTTATTCGGATCTCAATCCGACAATTTTAGCGTACTAAAATTAATAATACATGTCTTCGCTTCTACGGGGTCATTTTCTACCGTTCGAAAGTTGTATCTGGGTTAGCGTTTAGTTTTCGAAGTTCTGGTAATAAAATCAAAATAAAAGGAAAATGAAATATGTAATAAAGATGTATTAATGTAATGAAGTCGCAGCCAGACAAGCTTCTAGGCCGAATGCCAGGCCTTAATCTGATGCAGCTGATAAACAGCCGTCGTCGTAAAGTGAAGGCCTACCGCCTGGGAGGAAGTGTCTCTGAGGCGACTCGTTTCTGAAATCTTTTTATGTATCTTAATACGTATAATATATCCGGCATTACCAGCCCGATATTCATGCTTTTAAATGCCATTTTGGAATCCTCGTTCGCAAATTTGGAGTTAAAAAAGGACATATTTTTTTTAATGTAGAGATTTTTTTTCTTCAGTTAAGCTCTTTTATCAGCACCTTAGCACAATCAAGGGCGTTGAGGATTGAGGCACTTGATAATAGCTCAATCGCGCGTGTTGTATGTTCTGAAATGCGACAACTCCGAGTTCTGGACTATGGTTCTGGAGCTCTATCTTGGATGCATTCTCATGGTACATAATGGTAATAACAAAATAGATTTGGCATTGGTTCTCTCTAATTGATTTCTTTACAGGATGACGAATAACCTAATATTCTACGGGTTGCATCTGAGCACTGGCAACTTTGGCGTCAATATCTACCTCAGTTTCCTCATCTCGGGTGTGGTAGAAATCGTTGCTGTAGTTATCTGCATCCCTGCTATCGAATGGTTTGGTCGTCGATATAGTCTCATCGCCTGCCTTGCCATATCCGGCATCGCTAGTCTCGCCATTATTTTCATCCGTAAGTTATCTCATTTGCTTATCCATGGTCTCCTGAACCCACAGTTTTGGATAAGGATAAAGATTGGCTCGCTGGGCTTGTCTCTAAATAATCATGATAATAGCAAAAAATTCGAATATCAAATCAACTGATGAGCGGAAGAAAACAAAAGCAACATCTTTTTTTACGGGGACATCAAAGTAGACCGACAGACAACGAGATCAATAATCCATGAGACCGACACCCCATCGACCCGACAATGTCGGTCTCGTGAACTTAGGATTGTTACCAAAAAATGGTTTGCTGGTTGGGCTTGTCTCAGATAACACAAAAACATTTGTCACATAGCGCGAACATTTTTCATAGAACACTGCCCATTGTCGTTAAAATACAGGACATTCTATGTAAGTAATAATTCGCTAAAATGACAGTGAAACTGGATCAAAAGGTTTAATGCATTTGATATGTGATGAATTAACAAAGGATTAAACTTCAGGGCCCATATTCATAAATCCCAACTACGTTAGTTGCCAACTATGCCCAAGTAAAGTCCCCATCATACCAAACTAGTTCTCACTACGTTTTCAAAATTCCCCACCCCGTCCTAAAAAATCGTAACACGGGTTGTGGTCGGGGTAGATTGTGTAACTATGGCCTTTAAAACGATCCTAGTTATAGGGGTCATGTGGGTCCAGATTCCCTCCATAATTCTCTGACAAACAGCCCCCCAAAAGGGTCTTCATTCTAAAAGTGGGGGGGGGGGGGGGCACGGCCCGGACGTGCCCCCCCCCCCCCCCAGAACCGCCAATGGTTTGAATGACTGGCCCTGGGAAAGCAGCCACTAGTTCTTATACCCAAAGATCCCCAAGCTCCAACTCCTGTGAAGGCCAGCCATTTCAGGCCCAAGTTGAGCAGCAGAAGTCCCTGAAAAAACCAAAACTCACACCCATCTCACCCCTGATCAAGAAGAAGCCATGGTAGAATGGCTCAAGGCAAATAAGGTCATGTATAACAAAAAAAACTTGTAGCCTATAAGGACACAAAGAAAAAGAACTTCCTGTGGCAGAAGCATGAAGCCAATATTTAAGAGGCCAATCTCTTGGCTTTTATTAAATTTATTCTTTTTAAAATCATTTTCTGCTTCCATCTTTACTTACTTTCCTTAAAACATTCTTTGCTTTTATCCTATCATTTTGTTTTCCTTTCATCTTTTCTTTCGTTATGTTATTCCTTTATTCAAATTATCATTTTCTCTTCTATCTTCCCTTATGTTACTCTTAATATCTTTATCCTTCTATCATTTATGTCTCTATCTTTCTTTATGTTATTCTTTGTTTTTATCCACTTATTTTTACTTTCCAACTGTCCTTTTGTTGTATTCTTTGTTTCCTTTCATCATATTTTCTTCCATCCTTCCTACCCTTCTATTCTCTCTTTATAGTTCATGTTTTTCTTTGCATTATCCTTCTATTGTTTTCTTTATTCCTTTGTTTGTCGTTTTTAGCCTGAAAACGGGAAAAATCATTCTGATATGGACTCTTTTTCAATTTGTCCCCTTGAAGACACCTTCCTGAAAAATGTTCGAAAATTTCTACCAACGCGACGCGACGTTACCCGACTGTTTAGCAAAAGCCAATCTCTTCACTTCTATGAAATTTCTGACCATGTCATCCCTCTGACGACTGGCGATGTATGAGTTGCCAACTAGTGATTTAGAGGTACTCTACATCAACTCTAAATTTGAATGAAAATTTAGTTGCCAACTAAGCTTAGTAAATTTGTTATAAATACCATTTCGATCCCGTTCCTAACTGGCGTAGATTTAGGTCACAACTATGGACAATTTAGGCCACCGCACACTTCATGAACTTAGCAAGGTTGTATAAATACCTACGCGTGCCTAGTTGACAACTAGGGAGCATTTTAGTTGCCAACTAGATGAAGCTTCGACCGCGCACGGTCGGAATTTATGCCTCCGCCATCACCAAATTGGAAATGTATGGCATACATGTACACTTTTAAAAAAGGATTGGTCCAACAAAATTACTTAAAAAGCACAGGAGACATTCATTCAGTTTCATGCCGTACAAATAAAAAACTTACCATTGATGACTTACAATCATCAAATACACCAAGGAAATAGATATTTTACAGACCACTGTTCCCTTGAAATTTCTAAAATAGGTAGGCCTAGACTACATACATCACGAACCATTTTTATGTATATAATGACCTCCATGACCTTTGACCTTTGACCTTGAGACCCTAAAATATAATCAGTTCATCGTCCCTCCCATAATGCAAACAAGGGCCAGGTTAGAAGCTGATCTGTCAAACAGTTCTTCAGTTATCGCGAGAACTAACCATTTTTATGTACATAATTACCTCTGTGACCTTTGACCTTTGACCTTGAGACCGCAAAATCTAATCAGTTCAGAATACATGGGCCATATTAGATGCTGATCCGCCAAACGGTTTTGAAGTTATCACAAAAACGAACCATTTTTATGTATATAATGACCTCTATATGACCTTTCAACTTTGACCTTGAGACCCTAAAATCTAATCAGTTTATCGTCCCTCACATATGCATACATGGGCCAAGTTAGAAGCTGATCCGTCAAACAGTTCTGAAGTTATTGCGAGAACGAACCATTTTTATGTACATAATGACCTTTGTGACCTTTGACCTTTGACTTTGAGACCCCAAAATCTAATCAGTTCATCGTTCCTCCCATATGTATACTTGGCCTAGTTACAAACTGATCCAAAAAACGGTTTTGAAGTTATCTCGAAAACCAAAGGGGGACGGACGGATGGACGGACGACCCGAAAACATAATGCCTCCGGCACCACCTACGGTGGGCGGAGGCATAACTAGCTTAGTAGGGTTTTATGAATATGGGCCCTGATAAATATAATTTTGCAATATCTGTGTTCATTATTATTTAGCTGTTGGTGCCGCAAAGACTGCAATCGCCATGGTGGGAAAGTTTGGTATCGCTGGCTCTTGGGCAGTTGGATTGATATAGTCAGTTGAAGTACTGCCGACACCTACCAGGTTGCTCATTCTCGTACAAGTATAGAATAGGCATACGACGAAGTAGAAAGGGGAAAACAAAAGAGAAACCAAGACCGAAAGAAGAACAGTTGGAAATTATTAATGATTTGGTAGCATTGGAAGAAAGGGCAACATGACTGATTTTAACTAAAATGAAAGGGGTGACTCTATACCTAATGCGGGATAAAACCCTAAAATATATTTTTCAAATGCGATTTTTAGTACATTTCGGTTTTGCTCAGAAAAAAAAGGATCAACTATCTGATAACTGGATAAGTTAATAAATAACTGACTATAAACGTTGATCTAAGTTTTCATATTACTATTCTTTCACTTCTTTTTTCCCCTTCTTTATTCTTGGTTTTCTTTTATGTGAAAGAAAATGAACGAAATTGTCGAATCGGCTCCCACCTCATCTCTTTCCCATTCTCATTTTGTTCCCGTATATTAAAGGAGTGTGGGCCTTGGAATTTGCTCCGCTGCATCTCGCATCGTTGCTATAGCAACTCCTGGGGTACTGCTGCTCTATGATGTGTGGGCGCCTGGTCCACTTGTTCTCCAGACTGTAGCCGCTCTCGTGACGGCTGCTTTGTGCCTCATCCTCCCCGAGACTAGGGGCAAGAAGCTACCAGAGACTCTAATGGATGGTGAAAACTTTGGAAGGTAAGTGTACCCCCGCAATGTCGATCTTTAAAGGGTTTTATCATTGATTTGAAGGAAAACCTTTAACCTTCATTCCCCCACTGACTCGAGTGTACTTAAATATTCACCCCATAGAGAAATCTCTCCCTAATTTTATGTAGCTAATATAAAAATATTTCATTCGTGGCGAAATTGTATTCATTTTCACAGAACTATGATTTTGTTCCTACCAAAACACTCTTAATTTGCAGGTTACTTGTTCCCTTCCAGTATTGACAAACGCTTGGTCATTCAAATAAACATAGTTAATGTGATAGATGACTTTTGACACTAATGATAATGTAACCTTTAATATCTAATACATCGTGATGATATTTCATACCG
The DNA here is from genome assembly GCA_025617745.1 of Heliocidaris erythrogramma. Classification (NCBI taxonomy): domain Eukaryota; kingdom Metazoa; phylum Echinodermata; class Echinoidea; order Camarodonta; family Echinometridae; genus Heliocidaris; species Heliocidaris erythrogramma. The sequence continues at coordinate 10,752,641 of CM046858.1, forward strand.
TTTTAGGAAAACAAAAGACGAAATTTGCAGGATGAAGGAGTTATCCACAACAGCATGAGGCAATAATGACATCATCGCCTGAGTGGACAAGACTACAGATTCATGTACCGATCTTTTTTTTTTTTTTTTTTGCTATAAAGGGAATAGAGTCGGGGATCGAGTATCGATCTATACCTAAGTTGTTGTTGTTTTTCTCTCTCTACAGACAAAACAAAACAATCGAAACATGAAATTTAGTATATAGTATTGATATAGATAGACTTCGTTATTACTAATTCATAATTTTCATTTCAAATGTACGGAACAGCCACTTCAAGCACCTGTATACTGAAGGGAGTTTGCATAAAATAATTATTTTCATACGGTCATATTTAGATAAGCTTCTGTTATAGGCCTTCAAAGTGATACACCACCATCGTTAAATGGGGGGGGGGGGGGGGGTACTTGTTTCGCCGAAGGTTAGTAATTCCGAAAATGCAATGTATAGAGTCCCACATAACTTTTCGGAATTACGAACCCTCGGAAATATGAACCCTTTTTCATTTTCGGAATTATGAACCCTATTTCACTTTCGGGATTACGAACCGTCGCGACGCATCGGAGTAACGAACCTTCGGAAATACGAACCTTCGGAAAAACGAACCTACGGAATTATGAACCTTCGTAAAAACGACACGTAACCGTTAAATTATGTACACTACTGATATAAGTGTGCATAATACAACAATACAATACAGGACAGAGTCAGTTAGACCAACAAAAATCAACATTTGCACCAAACGTATGCTGGCATCAGAAACATATTTTGAAATTTATTTACAGTCTTCAGTGATATTCGACATCAAATTACACTTCAATTCGTCTAGTTGAATAGTTGTTAGTTTATTTGGATTCCACGGACCTGGTGGAATCTATAGTAAGATGAAAAGAGGTATACAGAGTAAAAGCTGAAGTAAAGGACAACAAAGAATGATATAATATCAAATGCATAATAACAACATATAGACGTCTTTTGTGTCATTTGATGAATCTGCATATATGTATATATATATATATATATATATATATGGTTAGATCAGTCATTAAGTCGAAATGCTAAAATATATTGTCCTTAGGGAGAATTTTTTAAATTGTGACAGTATTATGCCAGGACACGTGTAAATAAGTGCAATTACCCCTAAAACAAATGAGAAAATTAAAATGGTTTAACCAAGGAGTTATCATAGACTGTGATAACTCCTTGTTTTAACCAAGCTTAAAATATTTTTAAATGTGATTATAAAGATATAGACTTTTCCAGCCTGATTTCACTTCGCCCTAGTGGATTTATACCCTAAACAGTTATTAGGGAGAATCGAGGAAAAGTCTATATGTGATCCAAGGGCGAATATAGCGTCAATAGGGCGAAAAGTTTATACGTTATTCACCTTAGGGCGAATATAGAGGCAATAGGGCGAAAAGTTGATATGTTGTCACCTTAGGGCGAATATAGAGTCAATAGAGAGAACATTTACATGCTATTAGATATTAACATATTTTTAAAATGACGATTAACCAAGAGATAATAATAAACCGTCTATTTCTTCTGGTCAGTTGGTGCTGGCCTATTCATAGTGTTGATACACTGACAAAGTACCAACATGTACAACACATAACAGAGTGGTAGCTTCTTTTATTTTGAATTTCCAGATATTTTTTTTTCCTTGAGAAATGATGGCCCAAACTAATGTTTTTCACGAAATATTTATTTTCTGTTATTTCCCACTACACGTCCTTTGGAATTTCCCCATGGTGGTGACGATATTTTTACACGATTGACATTTATAGCCTCTTTACGTACATGATGTAACTGCTTTAAAAATTTTCTTATTGATAAGTGAGGTAATAATGTCGCTCAAGGATTTTTGATGTCTTATTTTTTCGATATTTTTCCATCCCGTCTCTTATTGGGTCATTATTATTGATGAGCTCAAAAAGGTGGCTGAATTATGTAAAAAATGTGTTGTATGATGAAAAGTCTCGAAATAAATCACACCTTTACTTATATGTATTTCAAGGTTTTATATTTCTAGACTAATTTTTCAGACTCTTTTTTCATAGCAAAGACAAGAGTAGGATTGTTTATTTGTTATAAAGTGTTTATGAACAGAATTACTGCTTCATATATTATGTATCCTTAGAAATTTTAATTTGTTGAAGTTTCAATAAATGAGGGCAAACGGCAAATGCAATCAATTTATGCCGTTGATACGACCTTCATTCTCATATATTTTTCAGGCTCTATTTGTTTATTTCTATCCGCGTAGCTATCGCACTTCTTCTCTCTCTGTTTATCCTGCATTCCCTTTGAATTTTTAGTTTGCTTTCCTTCTGTTCTATTTCCTTTACTATCTCCCACCTTTTAATTCCTATGTCTTTAACAGTTTACACCTTCTCATGGACTCTCTTCTCTTCTCTGACTGGAGTTTCCCCAAGAAAATAATAATAATAAATCAACCAAAACCAAAAGCACTATTGGTACGCAAACAGCTTGCATCGTTTGCGATCTGGTCATATATCTTGGCCCATTACAGCGCAATTAATCGTATTGCGCTAGAGTATTGTGAGCCTTCTTGTATAATTCCATCAAATTAAGCATTATCACAAATATTTTAGGTTCATAATTATGGAAATCACTGGAAATAAATCTTGCATCATCTTTGAATAAACATAAATTCCTGTCTGAGAAGTAGGCTAGGCTAATTTGATTGATCGCACGAGTGCCACAAAGATTCCCAGTGCCGAATCCAGGGGAGGAGGGGCGGGGCAGGGTCCCTCCCCTGAAAAAGAACACCCAAAATGCTGATGGCCCCCTTTTTTTTCGTTTTCAGACAATTCAGGAGTAAGAAGGCCGAACCGCAAGACGCCGATGACCCCCCCCCCCCCCTTTTTTTTTTTTTGCTTACAAAATTTGTGAATATTGTGCACACTCCCTCACAAAGTCCTGGATCCGCCACTGTTGGTTCGTTGGTTCCCCCTCCCCAGCTTCACTGCAAATCCCTCAAAACGCTGAATAGTGACTGGCCGTCTCTTCCTTGTCTCTTTCTTTCATCCAAACCATCAGTATGTTTCTAGAGTTCTATTCACTATCCACATGCAGCCCCTATGTCCCCTTTCCTTTCTCCCTTTTCTCCATCCTCACGTTGATCTCTCCAACCCAGCTCCCTAATTCGTCCGAACATTTCCCCCTCTCATATCCTCCCTTTGATCTCCTTCTCCCCACCCCATTCTCCTCCCTTCCTCCATGGCCCTCCCCCCTTTCCGCCCAGTGCCTCTCTTTCTATTTCTATTTCCTCCAAAATCGACCTCTTTCGATCCTTTTGCTCCGCCCTCAAGATATCTTTTCTCTCCTTTATCGCCCACCATCCCTCCCCTCCCCCTCTCTTTACTTAACCTTTTTCTCATTCGTCCTGTCTTTCATTTCCCAACACTCATCCATCCCCTCCATCCGTCTCCGCTTCCTGCGAGTGGGCCCCCCCCCCACTCCCCACCATCTTCTCCACCCCTCTATTTTTTCTTTCCCTTCTCTCTTTCTCTCTCATTCTCTCATGCTCCTCCTCTATATTTAGCCTGCAAGCACAAACCATGATAATTTGACACTTTATTAGAAGTTGTTGTGTCTTGAGAGAAGTCTAAACTAGGTGCTGGTGAGTGACATGCGCCGTTAAAACTAACCCACAACAACAACAAAACAGCTATAATTACAGGGCCTGTGGTAGTGCTACGCATTGAGGTTCTGTGAATGCAAACTACTCACTTCTCCCCAACTGCTCTGTTCACTCCTTAGTAATCTCTACAATAATTCACTGCAACATCTCTTTCAATATCTGATCCTCCTATCCTCCATCCTCTATTGTTCTTTTCTGCGCTCCTTCAACTCTCTCCCAACCATTCCCCTCTCTCATGTTTCCCCTCTATTGTACCACTTCTCGTTTCTCCTTCCTCGTCCATTCACACCTTTTCCTCTCAGCTCTCTGTGCCCTTCCTTCTCTCCTCCACAAAAGCTAAGCCAAGGGGGCTGGGAGACACAATTTCTTTCTCGAGACGAGTGCCCCCACGAATAAGTGAAAGTGCAAAAATAGATGAATATTGAAAACGAATAAATGGACGAATGAATGAATAAACACAAATTAAAAGATAAATAAATGAATAAATAATGATAAATCATAGCTAGATACATGAATACATGAAGTATGATAAGTAACACTGCCTTGCCTCGCCAGATAATATTAAGGGATAATCTTACCGGGTTCACAACTCCCGCCCCCTCCTCCCACGTAGAAAATGGGACCCCCCGCTCCCTCATCCCTATATCTCTCTGTTGAAAACATACTGACTGCGCCTCTGTTCAGGGTTATCACAGGATACAGACCGGGAGACCTAAATTTACAGAGGTTCAAATGATCGACAAAACAAAACAAACTGTATAAAAGAAAAAGAGAAAAGGAGAAGAAAGGCCTAAAAGGTCCACTGGACCCACGAGACCGAAAGCCCACTTGACCGACAAAATAAATAATTACATAAGAGAAGATAGAACAATTACCGGTCCCCTGGGTTGTCGGTCTCCTAGGACGTCGTTCAAGACAGTGATCCCTTTGGAAAGTGGCTAGAACTTTGACCCGCAAGACATACATCATCGTACTCGCGGGCTGCCATCTAGTGACCGTCGTTGTCATGGGCACTCGGTCTAGTGAACCGTCATAAAAGTTGTCAAAAGGCCCAGGAGACTGACATTGTCGGTCTAGTACATTGTAAATTCTATACCCACCCCGCCCCCCCCCCCCCCCGCCCCGTTTATGAATTCTGGATACGCCTCTGCTCCCTTTTATCCCAATCATCTTCTTTCCCCCTTTTAATTTCCCCTCCCTCCATCCTCCCCTATTTTTCTTTCTTCCCCTCCTGTGTTCTTGCATAGTCCTCTCTTTAACCCAACTGTAATGGGCTATTTCAAGCTCCTCTCTAACTTGGGGGGGGGGGGGGGGGGTGATCTCGGCCGCGACATGACCGAAAGTTTTATTGTTTTTTTTTAAGTCTACTGTTTCAGAGTGTTATCTGAACCAATATACAGTTATAATTAGAAGAGAATTACAGATTAAGGAAGAAATATAGGTGATACAGGAGGAGCATGTGGAGACGCAGTTTCCCATTCGTTTTGTATACAAAACTCAGAAATTCTCTGTTTTCGGGATGACATGAGGTCACAAAAGGTCACGTGACTCGGTAACGCAGAGCTACCAAGTCTCAGGCATTATGCGTGAGACTCAAGCATTTAGGGTCCGTCTCACGGTCTCACGCATGGCACCCGTTTTTCTCACGCATCGGGACTCGACGAATCGAGAGCGCACAGTGTACAGCAGCAATGAATGTACATATCAGCGACTACGTACACGGTAAGTACATGATATACTGTACTAGTACGATGAATCGCGCGCGCGCATCGCATGGTTCTATGGCCATGGATCGTACGTCGATACGGCGCGCGCGCCGAGACGCCGAGTCATGAAAATCTCACGCATAAAATTTGTTTGAACTTGACATCTCTGGTAACGGTATCACCGATTTTTGTAAACTTGGGTATCAAAAGATGCGCAAGACTTGAAACAAGAAAGTCAGAAAGTGGCGTGGCGTGAAATGCAGCGGCTCGAAATGCACGGCGAAATTTGTCTAGGGGGCCCCGGAGACCACCTCCCCCCCCCCCCCCCCCCCCCGATACAGTAATGGGTTAAAACGATCTTTTATAGCCTCCCTGACAAAACAGTTGATATCAATCATGTAAGTATAAATATACAAATAACAGAAACGGGTTGGGTCACACATTTTAAAAGATATGCTTACCAATCATTAACATAACATTCGCAATACCAAAGTCCGGTAAATCTCAATGCATTTTTTACCTTTCTGCGGTCGTGTTGTCCTGGCTTGCCGGTGTGACGGCGGATCGTGTTACGCGGATCGTGTTACGCGGCAGATTGTGTACCGTCACGACATGGAGACGGTACACAATCCGCCCGGCGGATTTGGTAGTCTGATCGGCGATAGGGCAGGCAGATTTGGTATCATTTTGCGCATATCGTTCCCTTTGAAAGTATCGTTTGATAGTCTCATGTTATCAGACCCCATCATTGATAGTCTTATAATAATCAGACCATCCATAATTATATGATGATAATAATAAGCAATCAGGGCAAGTGAAATAATTCATATGATACACTAGTTCAAATAGATCCCAATTTAAGGTACAGTTTGAGTGATTTAGCTATGATAAAAAAATCAATACGAACTTTTAAAAACAGCAAGAAAACCTTCAAAAGGATTTAAGAAAAAATATTTTCTAGTGAATAATGGTATTTAAAAAAAAACGTTGCGTAATACTTATAGAAAACAAAGGAATAAAAAACAGGGAAAAAAATATAACATTTTTGCTTGAAAATTGTCATTTTTTAAAAATTTATTATTATTAATATTATTTTGCATACAAAATCGTTTGACGTGGGCGCGCGCTTTAATATACAAATAATGCACAGTGGTGAGTGTGTTGGGACCAAGCCCCTAAAGCGGCCGCCATTACGCTGTAACATTTGCGCACGATTTGAACGCTCCCGAAGCCCCTATATATATGCATTATTCATTTTGTACGATGCTTCCCTACCGTGTATATGCTTTAGAAGCAAGTAAAATATAAATGTGGATCAGTGTCACGCATGTGCATTAAAAAAGGTCAAATCCGCTTAATCTATTCATGTATGCTAATGTATTCATCACTTGGCTAATGCGGCGCATCGTTAATTGACGAATGGGCGTCATTCATATGGTGTCATTAAATCTGTATGATAATTAGGTCCCAACATGTGATTAATTGCTAATTGATAGGATCGTCAGCACAAAAGGGTTAACGTCGTTCCACTTAAATAACATTACGTGGTCGAGTTCAACGAGTTCTATACCGTAGTTATTAAGAAGATAAATATAATGTTGTTCACATTTATCACATCTCAAGAATTAAGAGAAAAACTTTTAGATTCATAATAAGTAATTTTTCAAAGAAATTAATAAATTTAATATCTTTGACCAGCACAGCAAAAACGCTGTTTAAAATTTCGCTGTTTTTAAAATTGTGTTGTTTAAATTTTAAGCAACATTGTTTAAAAGACGGACCCTGTATTTTATACAACCGCTGTTTCCTGTTTGAGACATCAATGATAATCTTTTAAACAACGTTGTTTAAAAAGATTGAAAATTCGCGCTAGACGGGTTTCCTTCTCCGCCAAACCCGGCCTGCTTCATAAATGGCTGATGACTTTGTGGTTGCAATGTTGCAGAAGTTCCAAATGCCGGAGCTGATTGTTACATTCAGAGGTAAGCATTTAGATTAAATATATTGTAATGTGATCAAGTTTATACTCAAGATATATTTGTGCTGCCATGACATCTATATGATGTCTAGATCTAAGCCACAGTCACAGAATTAATTATGATTTATAGACCTAACTGCAACTTTGCAAGTCGCCCTTCCAGCGCAGTGCAGCGCAGTTTATGTTGCACACACAGTGAATGCGCGCGTGGGTCTGGTCCTATACTGTATGTGTGCAACTAATTTACACTGCGCTGCGCTGCAAAGTTCCAGGTCTACATCATAATTTATTTTGTGGATGTGGTCTAGATCTAGACATCATGTAGCCTAGATGTCACGGCAGCACAAATATGTCTTGAGTATTACTCGATCAGATTACAATATATTTAGTCTAAATTCTTACCTCTGAACGTATAAATCAGCTCTGGCATTTGAAACTTACTTTGTGTACAACAGCCTTAAACAACCGTGTACGTTTAAACACATCATAGGCCTATCTGTATAATTTTTTAAACAATTAATTTGAACAACAACTTTGAATGTATTTTTTAAACAATAGTTGTGTAAAAAATTTTAAACAACTTACTTTAAACAACCTAGATGTTTTAAACAACTTTTTTAAACAACAAATTAAAATTTTTTAAAACAATAGTTGTGAAAAAAGTTTTAAAAAACTGGGTGTTTTTAAACAACTTAATTTGAACAACCTTGTTGTTTAAAAGCTGTTGTTTAAAAAATTGTTAAAAATTTTAAACAACGGGCTGTTTAAAGTTTAAACAACTTGGGTTGTTTAAAGTTTTAAACAACAGTTGTTAAAGTGACCGGCTTAAACAGCGTTGTTTAAATTTGTTTTACTGAGTATAGGATAATGTTATAAAAAAAGGGGGGGGTGTATAATAATGGAAGGCAAGGGTAAGAATAAAATATCAGGTGTAGAGGAAGAGGTATCCTTTGATTTTATTGAGGGGCAACTTTCGCATTGATGCCAATTTGTGAATCTTATAATTGTACATGTACCTTTCAAAGAGAATTATGAACCTTGAAAATTCCGCCATTTTAGTTGACCCGAAAACTATTACATTTTTATTCTTTACTTTCTTTCCCTCTTTCTCACCCCCCCCCCCCCGCCCCACTAGCGTACCCGGGGGGAGGCAAGGGGACAGACTGCCTCCTAATAGCTTTTGACCCCAAATTTTATTTTTTTTTTATGAAAGACAAGTATAAGCCTAAAGTGTTCCACCCCTTTCTTTTAAAACATATAACCTTGTTGAAATTCTTTTTTGCTTGTCAGAGAATTATGGAGGAAAACTGGACCTCATCAAATCTGGTAACCCCCGCCCCCCCCCCCCCCCCCAGCGAATTTCGGAGGAGACAAAAAAATTTTCGGAGGGCTAGCAAAAAAAAAATCCCCCATTTTCATTAAATCTTTTCTCATCTTTTTTTTCTTCGCTTCCTTTTTTATCTCTCTCTCTCTCATACACACCTCGATCACACGTCCTGGTTCATTTCAACCCCCCCCCCCTGTCCCCCGTATGGTTCATGTCATTGATGTATAAGGACCTTTATCAATTTTCAATTACATTTATCTTTCTTACAATTAAGATTTAAGGTGCAATTATTTGCACACATCGATTCGGAAATACAGTTAGATTTTCTCACTTTTTAATGAATATTTTCCTACATGCACAAATGAGAACAGTTTTTAGAGATGTTTAGACATTGTCTTACTTCTTAAATATACGTTTAATTCTTTTCCTTTAAAAACCCCCAAAAATTTATCTGCAGTCATACTCTTTCAAGGTCAAATGATATCATTGTCTTCTTGACAGTAGTACAAATATGTACATGCATTAAAAAAATTGAATTTCAATCTAAATGAATCATACATTATTAATTTCAATCCCTATTCAAGAGGTAAATTATTTGAATTTACACTGGAGAAATAGATACTATTAACTTTTTTACCACTACACCCCACAAAAGAAGAAATAACAATTAAAAGAAATAAATGACCATCTAATTTCCATGTTCAATACGCACACAATGTTACTCTTGAAAAACAAAGATAATGTGAGTCTCGTTGACAGTTCTAAGAAATATAAATTAAATGATTCATCTTCCTTTTAGTTGGTACATGTATATTGCAAATTAATAGTATTAAAAGTCTTTAAAAAAAAGGGGGGAGAAACACACACAGAGATCTACTTCTATAGTTTTAATCTAAATAACAGGGGTGCCAATTAGAATTGATAAAAAAGTAGGAAAAACTAGAGCACTTGGAGGGGGGACCAGTCCGAGTACATGTATCCCCGAACCCGTCCCCCATCCCCCATTTGAATCAATGTTGTGACTGAAATGGATAAAGTGGCAATTTGGGACCTCGGGTATCACTGCTGACAAAATGACCTTTTTATACTTTTGTCATTTTTTAGTTGTTTTGAAATTGAAGGTGATCCGACAAAAACTGCAGCCCATAGAGCGCTTCCAAGAAAGTCTTTACCATTTCTTTAAAAAATATGGTTACCATGGCAACGATGACTCCACCCACACCAAAAACAATAGGCGTCTTCATCTTACCATAATGCACCTCAATGCGAAATATGAAGATGATCCGACAAAAACTGCAGCCGGTAGAGCACTCACAAGAAAGTCTTTACCATTTCTTTAAAAATATGGTTACCATGGCAACAATGTCAACTCCGCCCACATCAAAAACAATAGGTGTCTTCATGTTACCATAATGCACCTCCATGGCTGCGATATTTGAAGGTGATCTGACAAAAACTGCAGCCGGTAGAGCGCTCACAAGAAAATCTTTACCATTTCTTTAAAAATATGGTTACCATGGCAACAATGTCAACTCCGCCCACATCAAAAACAACAGGCGTCTTCATCTTACCATAATGCCCCTCCATGCGAAATTTGAAGGTGATCCGACAAGAACTGCAACCGGTAGAGCGCTCACAAGAAAATATTTACCATTTCTTTTAAAAATATGGTTACCATGACAACAATGTCGACTCCCCTCACACCAAAAACAATAGGCGTCTTCATCTTACCATGATAATGCCCCTCCATGCGAAATTTGAAGGTGATCCGACAAGAACTGCAACCGGTAGAGCGCTCACAAGAAAATCTTTACCATTTCTTTTAAAAATATGGTTACCATGTCAACCATGACTCCGCCCACACCAAAAACAATATGCTTCTTCATCTAACCATAATGCACCTCCATGTGAAATTTGAAGGTGATCCGACAAAAACTGCAGCCAGTAGAGCGCTCACAAGAAAATCTCTGCGGCGGACGCGGACGCGGCGCGACGATGCCAAATCCATAGTATCCCCGAACACTAGTTTCGGGGGATACAATGATCTAGAATGGGCCCTTGTGTACATTAAAAGTGGTTTTATATGGCTAAAATTATGTTGAAAAAGTAGGAATTCCTACTTTTGTCTGAAAAGTGGCATCCCTGAAATACAGTGTTAAATAGTACGGATTTTTTTTCTCTGTAGATCAATAATAGAATAATAATTCAATTAGCACAAATTCATAGAATCAGTTAATTATTATTATTAATTTGTTATACATGGTGAGAAGATTTGATAAAGGAGAGGCCAAGTGGCTCTGGCAGTGCTTATCTTTATTTCATCACGGGCAATGTAATGTCACTAGGCCACATAGAACAGGAAGACCTCCTCACAATAACGAGCTACTACACAAAATGGCTGCATGCGGCTTCATGTGGCTGCATGTGACTGCAACATTTTACATGGGGAGGGGGTGGGTAAGATGGTGAAGATCTAATTTAAGAACTTTAAAACTCCTCTTCCGTCATTCTAATGATGCATATTAGACTGGAATCCAGGTATGATTTCAATATGAAGAAATAGATGTTTATCAAAGCAGGGGTCTATTTCACTGAAGAGTTGAAGTAGAAATCCATGTCTGTTGAAAGAAAAGAGGAAAGATTTTAGAAAATAGCATCCATTGTGTATTTTATAATTTAACAAGCAACAATTAGAATTTGAAAAAAAGACTGAAATTTACAGTTTCCTATTAATAGTTAACATTGACTCTTTAAATGAAATTAATAGAATAAGAAGTGGGAATTCTGAAAAGTATTTAAAGAGGAAAAAAATTAAGTTTCCTATTAATAGTTAACATTGACTCTTTAAATGAAATTAATAGAATAATAAGTGGGAATTCTCAAAAGTATTTAAAGAGGAAAAAAAGTTTGTCCAGTTGGACAGATATAATTTTCAAGGCTATTCAAAAGAAACTAAATAAGTCACAAGAAAATTCAATCATGTTTATGTAAAAAACATTTTAAAAATAGCTTCCTAAATAAAAAAAATGTGTACCTTGATTGTATTGAGACACTAATAGCAACCAGGGGCATCGATTATGGGGTGGTAGGTGGGCAGAAGGAGGGCAAATAAATAGTTTTGCCCCCCCCCCCCCAAAAAAAAAAAAAAAAAAAAAAAAAAAATATTAATAATAATAATAAATAAAAATAAAAAATAAAAAAATAAATAAATAAAAAATCTAAATATTTCCCTGCCTCATGTTGCCTTGGAGAAGCTGGTAATTAAGAGGCGTTGAAAAAAAATCATAAAGGGTGCTATTAGGCTGTCCCCCCCCCCCCTCCAAAAAACGGATCGACGCCCCTAAGGCTGATAGCAATCTTACTCTTACAGCATATGCCTACCATGCAAAACTGAAGCAGCTAAGTATTAATTGTTCCTCTCAGAATTTGTCTTCATTCTCATTAGGTAAGCCTTCATCATCATCATCATCTCTTGTAGAATAGATTGGGAAGAGAAGCATTATCCTGTTTTAAGAAAAATTATTACACATACACTCATCCGCACCCTCTTCATCTTTTCAAAGAGGTGACTAACTACAATTTATTCATGGATTATAATCGAAAGTGTCACTTTTGGCCCTGATACTACTACTACTACTACTACTACTACTACTACTAACAATAATAATAATAATGATCATGATAATAATAATGAAAATACATATGTAGTAATATCATCAAAAACATAAGTTCACCCATCTTTTTTTGTTTTGTTTCTGTTTGCAGGAATTAATGAAATGTTTAATGTAATAATTAAATGGACTAAAACTTGTATTTATGACATCACACTGAACATCCCTTAAATATATCATAATTGATATTTAAAGAAACTAAACAGCTAATTTAATATTACACTGAAAACAGATCCCAGTGGTGGATAAAGGAAAATGACAAATGAATTGTCCATTCCTCAGAAAAAAGAAAAAAAATGTTGTTGTTTTGGTTGGACTAAAAATGCCTCTCTTTATTGTGAACACATCCCCCACCCGGTTAACTGATACGGGATCCACTACCACCACCAGACCTAAAATATTTAGCTGTAATAGGTGTAGGTCTAACTAGTTAGGTCTAGTCCCTAGCCCCGGGACGCTGCCACGAACGCTACATTCAGGCTGCCGCAGTAAGGTCGAGACCTACCCGTTTAATTCTCACGTCTCATCAAAGTCTTTAGTAGGACTTTCCACTTCATCCGGCACCTCCAACAGTTGTTGAGTTATGTAAGGAGACCTCTAACATTAAGCTCTAGGGCTATAGGCCTACTAGATCTTCAAGTAGATCAGCCACAAGTTAGTTCCTTGCCATGTTTATCTGACGGAAATCAAAGTCAACATGATGAGACTAATGAATGCGATACTGAAACAAAGGCCATCCAGCTCTTGCTCAGCGGAGATTTATTACCTTTTAAAAAGGCCTTTGATTCTGGTCTAGAATCAACACTAAATTATGTACCCCCCCCCCCTCTCTCTCTCTCTCTCTCTCGTGAAATGTAAAAAATATAAAACCTCATCATCATCATGATGCTTGCCTAGGCCTAGACCGAAATTTCTGTCTCTCGTTCGGTCTAGATGCTTGCCTAGCTAGCCTTGGCTTTCGCCTTGGCTCAACTTTAGAAGAAAAATGGGGGCCAAAGCTCATCTAACATTAGTACACCTAAGCAAATTAACTTTTACTAAGAGCCACTGCGTTACAACCCTGCATTAGCAAACTGTGTAACATTTACTCAAAGTAAACTTGGACCTGGACTGGTCTCTGGAACCTGGAACCCCCTTCTCATTCTCAAAAAAGAACAGCCTACAGAATCAATAAGCCAGTTCGGGGTTAGCGCATGGTACAAATGACCCCAAATATCCACAGATATTTCAGACATGGAGGGTCCCTTTATGTGCACTTCAGCAAAATAATTCTGGGAGTGATAGAGGTGCCTCATGAATAGCTTTTGTTTCCCCCTTTAAAAAGAATACTTCCACCTGGATATCATGGAATGCACCATTAGTGCATAATTGAATAATGATTACATGACATTCATGAGCACATATCGAATATTAGTGTCAGTGGGTTTTAGAATTTGGTACAGATGACCTTTATCTACTGATGCTCAAATTGCATCTCCGAAGTGGCTTATTGGAAAGGGTCTCACCTGGGCCCTTTGTCTTTCAGAATATAACACGGTCTATGCGTCTACATCTAACTTAGATAACCAAATCATCGACATACAGACTAAGTTCGATCTATTTCGAGGTTTACTAAATCTGTCAACCATTGGCATTGACATCAATCAAAAGATCATCTATCGAAACGTATCTAGATAGTCCCGCCCGAAAGTCTGGGTAAGCTGTAACGAGTGACAGGGTGGTAAGGGGAATCAAGCTGCAACATTAGCTCATGACGATGAAAATTAAATTGAAAGTTCGAGAGTAGATTACACATTGTTTCATGACATACAGCTCTGTAGAATCTTTTCAAAATGTAGAAAACAGATTACTCACAATGCCAGAACTTGTTATAAATATATTCTAATTTTCGAAAATTAAGTATAAATACAGGTGTACTCACCTCTAAACTTTCCACAACTTTTTTTACTTTGTGCGGGTACGTGACGTCAAATTCACAGTGGAAGTGACGAAAAGAAGTCAAATCGTTCCTTTTGAAGAACATTCATATTCATAAGGTCCGGTCTAATCAAAGTTTGATAAATCGGAGTATGCAAAACAAAAATGAATAATGCATAAGGTGTTTCTCGATGCTTTTCGATATTTTAGGGATATCGGGGGCTTCGGGAAAATGAAATGTTACCAAATGGGCGGGGCCAAAAACGCTTAGATTGAATGGTGACGCTACAGCTTATATGCAAATGAGGCAATCCGCGGGTGCTCCCGGTGGAGCCACTCCCCCGCAGAGGGGGACGCGTATGACCGTTACCAAAAATGCAAATAACCCCCTTTTGCAGTAAATTGCAAGGACATTTTGTGAAATTTAACCCCCTTTTATAACCACCAAGGCCGTACGCAGCGGGGGGGGGGGGGGGGGGTGGGCAGTTGCCCCCCCCCCCAGAAATTTCAAAATTAAACTTTTTTTAAATTGGGTTTTAGACTTCAAGTTATGGGTTCCTTTGAAAGCGATCATCTTGCCCCCAGGAAAAATTTCTGCGTACGGCCTTGATAACCACTATGTCTGACCACTCACAAATAGGCGAGGTTAAATAACCTCATACCGACTTATACATGTACAAGCTTATCTGAAGATAACCTTGTACTCCAGACTGGGTGAATAGGCTCCAACAGCTTTTGTGTGTATCAGCGTGCCTATTTCCAGTCTAGATCATTCATACACGAGATGGCCTATGGGTGGGCCCTTGCCTATGTGGGACTGTATCCAACATTCACTGTTGCAGCGGTCACAAACAGACAACAAAATTGCTCTAAGCAAGATTTGATTATGTTTAATTTGCTAGATTACCTGATTCATGGACTCTTCAACTAGTCTTACTGTGCCACAAATTTGGGGATTCAGAATTGAAAATAAAATTTTAAATAATTATTTTCCCCTCACGACTCATGATGTATGATACTATGAATTGTCTAGACTGGAAAAAGGCCCGCTGATAGTACACACAAAAGCTATTGAAGCCTATTCACCTATAAAAGCTAGTCTGGAGTACAAGGTTATCTTCAGATAAGCTTGTATAAAACTATCATATACAGTAAGCAGCAATGGCCTATGAGTGTCTCATACCCATAAACTAACATGAAAGCGTATGAATGGGACTGTTACTGTTGTGTAAGTTGAACTATTCATCATACCTGTGAAGTGTGATCACTGTGAAACATAAGTCCTTTCACACGACTTTCACGAACATCACGATTCGTGCATCTTCCCACTTCATCTTTGAAGGGCATATGATGATTATAGGAGTGAAAATAGTCCTTCAAACTTGGTCAAATGTATACAGCGGAATTGTTTTGAGGGAAATAAGATGGCGCTGGCGAGCTGCCAGTGGCGTCATGTTGCCTATGTTATAGCTCATCAGCGTGCAGCGAGCGATCGAGCCCTTAACAGTGGGAAAAACTTACCTTCACGTCCGCCAGCTTGCTGAGTGACGGCAGTATGGGGATTTTTTCTCAACGATGAACGCGCCCTCCCCGGCAGGCCCGGAGCTAGCGACTCGGCTCCGGGATTTTCTTCATGCCCTTGGGCTTTCTTCCCTTTTCCTGACCCCTATTTTATCATTTCGAGGACACCTGCGCACCCCTATTTTCTATATTTCGAGGAATATTCTGTCCGCGGACGTTCCTTGAAATTCACCCCTATATCCGCGATTTTGGTAACGATCATGCGGTCCCCAAGTCACATTGAGTGGCTCCACCGGGCGGGTGCTACCTTTCCGTCTATAAGTTTTTATTTGTCTATGGTTGGGACAGTGCGGCACCGAGGCGCAACGCGCCGAGTGCGCCGCACCATCTCAGAGTGCGCCCGCCGCACTGTCTCAACGTCACGAACATCACACTGTGCATTATTTCTTTTATAAGACAGGTCATAGGTATCAAATATGTTACTCACCATGAAAATTTGTCCCAAAACAGTAACTTCAGTCCAAAGTCCAACGCATTTACATTAAAGTCTCAGTCTCAAACTTGTAAGGAACATATTTACAGTGTCTATTCTGTCATAGCCGAGGCCACAACATCTATTTGTTATAGATGTGTACCTCACAGTTACTGAAATTAAATTGAGGTCTACTGCTAGTTTCACACAGCTGTGGTGACCCCTGGTTCTGAGTTTGAATTGAAACACGCTGAAAGCGGCGATATTCATGAACTTGCTGGCTGTGCGGAGAACCACTTGAAACTATGGTGGATTGGTCTTCCCTCGTGCTGGTACAAGCACTGCTTATTTCATTTTCAGTCTGAGTGATAACAGTTTCAGATTAATTTTGAGGTCTAAGAGTAAGAGGCGTGTGCACTGGTCGATTTCTGTTAGGTGTGTTCTTGACATCAGATCGAGAGAAACATTCAGAATTTGAGGAACTGGTTGCTTTTGAGTTTGATGGATACAGGTTCGCTGCTAACTGCATCGACATTTCACGTTTCCGCTCCCCACTTGTTCTGCTGTAGTGTTTCAGAGATGATTCACTGCGATGTCCACTCACCGCCATTATGTCACGGGATTCAAAGCCTGCGCGGTCCAGCGAGTTAATGCATGTTTCCCAGATGGAGTGATTAGTGTAGGTTTGTGCGCAGCCTGCATTGGTGGATACACACAGAGAAATATTTACTTAATATTTCATTATGTAAACTTCCTTTTGTAAAATTTTTACTTAATATATGTAAAATTGTCTCAAATGAATGTTTTTATGTAGTATTTTACTAAATATTTGTAATGAATTACATTTCGCATATAATGTGTCATGCAAAATGTAAAATTTTATGTAACATTTACTTAGCACTATTTAAGTAAAATTCATTTTGCAAAAGAAATGCCTATTATGTAAAATGTGTTAAGTACAAGTATTTTTTAAAGGGAATTTTATCATGCAGATGTTATAAGTCATCATTAAGTGAAATGTTTTGTAAACTATTGTGTATAAAATACATTTTACGAATGTCAGTTGACATTAACATGATTTTGATACACAGTTATGTAAAACTGACTGAACAAATCTTGCAAAATAACGCTGTAAGATATTTCTTCATAAAGATTTTTGCAATATTGCCCTTTTCGTTAAGTTTATTTAACATGCACAATGTAATTTGTCGTCATTAAGTAAATGTTTTGCAAACGGTTTTGTAAAAAATGCATTTTCGTATTTTTCCCTCAATATTGGGGGAAACACTTATATGAATATTCATGGTTTTCAGTAGCGTATGGTTTGGGGTGGCCCGATTTTAATAACTATTACCAAATGCATAAGAAATTATAATGGGTATATAAGAGCTTGCACTAGACTGTACCAACTGGATAGGATAGGACTAGGATAGGATAGGTTAAGATATAGGATAGGATAGCTTAAAGTAGGATAGATTAGGACTGATAAGTTAAGACCCGGAAAGACATTAACAAGCAGGTTTATTTTTTTTTACCTGGGTTGGAGGAAAAAGGAAACAATTGGGCAACTGAATTTGCCCAACCACATAATACATGTGTAGAATTGTTTGTTAGGTAAAATTTACACATGAATTTTAAGTACCTATATTTAACATGACATTTTACATAATTATCGTCGAATATTTTGTTAGCTAAAATTTACAAAAAAGTTATGGAGTTCCTATTTAACATAATTTTTTACATAATTTTTGTAAAACATTTTGTTAAGTAGATTTTACAAAAAAGTTATGGAGTTCCTATTTAACAAAACAATTTACATAATTTTGGTAAAAATTTCTGTGTGTGTATGTACTTCATTTTGTTGGCAATGCCAAAGAGTTTAAATACGAAGAGTGCTCAGTGCCGAAATAAAGCACGCGTATATTGTGGTAGATGTCGATCGGCCCAGAGGGAAAGGTTATAGTATTAATCAAGATGTTTGTATTTTTTTATTTTTTTATTTTTTTCTTCTTTTTCTGGACAGCGTTTTTGCCTTTTGGTAAAGCCGTAACTAAAGGGCACAATCTTGATATTGTCCCTTCAAATACAAATTTATGTCCCAAAACAGATAGGAATCAACTCTAACTGCACCAGGGAGGAGAGGGAGAGAGTTGGGAGGGGGCGTCGAACTAGATATTTGTATTTCTGTTAAAGTTATTTGCTATGAAATTTCTATTAATATTTATGTGATGATGGGGGGGGGGGGTTCAAACATGTCCCCTGATATTAAGCTCTATATGAGCAAACAATGCGATATCTGACGGGAATGTCGAGAAAAGTTATTTAAAAATAATAATGTGCTATCTTTATTTTTCTATTAAATCAGAATATTTCATTTGATATGATTTATGAAAATTATAGGGATTATAGACCTGCAATGTAATTTTATTAGCCTTATTCTTTTAAAATTCAAAACAGAAAAGGCTTTAATAAAATGAGATTGCGTGCGAGCAATTCCTTATATAAATATAAAGATTACATTAAGAGTGGCGTATCCAAGATTATATATCCAGGAATGTACATCCCCCTATGTGCCAGCCAAAACCAAATCTGACATATCTTAGTTACACATCGAATGAAAGGAAATGTGTACCCCCCCGTACAGAAAGAATCTGAAAACTGTGATAATTTTGTTTTCCTTGCTTGTCCTAAAATTCAAAATAGAATGCATCTGATGATTTTTTTTTTGTTCGTCAGGCGTGAGCCTCCCCCCTCTCCCTGCATTCCTGGATACGCCACCAATATAATCAACTTACGGTAAGTTATTTGTAATATTCTGCTGTAGAAATGTGAGACGACAGGCGAAGAAAACAGTATAGGGGCTTGCTCCGAAGCCATCACCAACGCAATAGGGACTTTACCTATTGCACGAAAAGGGGGATGGCCTCCGTGTTTTGAATTGAATTAACTAGTAACCAACAATATAGCAGCTGATGATATAATTTATTTATTACCAGTCCTATTCTGTCTTTGTAGGAATATCCCATTACTTTTGGCCAGCTCTCTTTGTCTTTCTCTCCTCCCCCTCTCATTTTTCTCATACTCTCTTTCTCTCTTACAACCGATCTGTAAATAATGACTGCAATAGAATTGAGGAAAAAATAATGATCTCTTATTTTTTTTATTTGTGTTTTTTATTATTAGTTTATTATTAGGAAATCAACAGAAATAATAACAATTACAAGTGATTTACATGATTAAAAACCAAATCACTGAGCCCCCCCCCCCCCCCCCTCAAAAAACAAACAAACAAACAAACAAAAACAAAAACAAACAGTAAAAATAAAGCAATTGGAACAAAATTTAAAAAAAATAAAAATGATCTCTTATTGCTCCCCCCCCCCCCAATCTTTCAATTTAATGAGATCGACCACCAACATTATGCAATCATAATTATTCTTCACATCCATGACAGAATAGCAGGGGCAGATCAAGAGGGGGCGAATCGGCCGCGGCCCCCTTCTTGAAACCCAAGTTGGCATATACGGGCTCTTGCCTAAATTGTGAAAAACCCGGATCGAGCACCAAATTTAGTTTGGAAGCCCAAGAGGCTAACAATGTCGTTCTATTAACCTTCCGAGAAAAACCTGTTAAAAGGCCCACCCCGCAAGACTGACGTGACAGTCCGGGCATGGATCAGTGGCGGATTTAGGAGGCTTTTAAGAAAAATTGTATCCCCCTTTTAGAACTGATAACCTTTTTTTGCTTGTCAGAGAATTATAGAGGAAAACTCATGGACTCATAAAATCTGATACCCTACACCCCTCCACTGAGCGACATTTGGAGGGCTGGCGAGAAGAAAAGTTTTTTGCCACCCTCCCCACTGAGCAACTTTTGGAGGGCTGGCGAAAAATCCCCCAACTGACTTTTGGAGAGCAGGCGAGAAGAAAAAATACAAATCTCCTATGACAGCCCTGCATTAGTTATGTGCCCCCACCCTTTTTCTACATCCCGCATTCGCCCTTGTCATAGAATGTCAGTGTCAGACTCATATCCATAACAGGGTTCAGAAGCCCCCCCCCCCCCCCCCCACACACACACACACACACTGTCCAGTGCGCCAACACATTGTCGGTCTCTCGGGGCTGTCGGTACCAAAGACAAGCAAAGAACGAACAGCAAGCAAAAATCCTTGATGAGCCAAGTTTTGGCAAAGTGACATATCATCGGCAACGACACCGGCAACGCCACCACCTCGATCGGGATCGCAGAGGGGTAGACCAAGCCTAGATAGTTCTAGACACCTATCATGTCCATGCACCTTTAGTTAGGCTGGGTTTGCTTTCGGGCGGACGTACGTCTGCTACATGGTCGTCTGCTAGTGCACGATCTCATTGGATGTCGTCGACCCACGTGATCGGTACACGCCCACATTAGGTCATCGATAACAAATATTGGAACGCACGTGTAGTATGGCAAATTATTTTTTTTTTGGTCGAAAGCATGCATATTCCCGGGGATTTGTGCGGGGTTTATTGGACTCATCGAGCCTCAATTATACCCTTCCAGAGCTTTAAATTTCATGTAAATCACATTTTTTACATTTTCAAAGAAAAACAAAGGGAATTATAATCACCCTAAAATTTCTTGTTTTCGCGTGTTAACCTATGGCAGGCGAGACGATTTTGGTCAAAAGCATGCATATTCCCGGGGATTTATGGGGGGTTTACTGGACTCATCAAACCTTTTCAGAGCTTTAAATTTCATGTAAATCACGTTTTTTATATTTTCAAATAAAAATTATGGGAATTATAATCATCCTAAAATTCCTGGCATTTTTACCTCTGGCATTTTTACCACTGGCATTTTTACCTCTGGCATTTTTTCCTCTGGTATTTTTACCTCTGGCATTTTTACCTGGCACCGAATTACTACCGATGATCCATTGTTCTCTTTGTTCGATGTCATCGGTTTTCAGAATCAAACACTGATCCAATCAATAAATCAATCAAACACTGATTCAATCAATAATCAATCAATCGATAGATCAATCAAAGACGGATTCAATCAATCAATCAATCAATCGATCGATCAATCAATCAATCAATCGATCAATCAATCAATCAATCAATCATCAATCAATCAATCAATCTGAATCAATCAAATGAGCTTTGGAAATGGTAGAGTTTTGGGCACAGAAAGATGGGATGAATGATTTGGAATGGAGTAAAATGCCTACGGATGGACCTATGACAATGAAAAACACCTCCCGGAATTGTGACACGTCTCACACACACACACACATCTCCACTATTGAATTGCGTCACAAAATTCATTGACGGAATAAACCTAACCAATTGTTGACAACCGATGTCCTATTGAATTACTACCGATGACCCATTGTTCTCTTTGTTCGGTGTCATCGGTTTGAATGCGTAAACATGTACACCCAGACACACCAACACAAACGCACAAAACCGCACACACAACCATCCCCCCCCCCCAACACGAACTACCAGGAGCACCACTACAATTACCACAGACATCAACGCCAGATAATACGGTACTGTCAAAACAACTTCCATAATCAAATTGTGATTAAAAAGACAGTACATGATCACTCATGCAAAATCTTTTGAATTCATAAGCCATGTCCTTCACTGCACAAACTCATATCCATCACGATTTATCATAAACTCATCAGACAATCAGCAATTTCTATACTGGATAACTTTTCACTTCACCCAAAGTGGAAAGTCAATTCCTGCGCAACCTAATTTTCATGTCCTTTACAAAAGTGGGCAGTGCTCACTCAAGCATAAAACATTTTCGGGCTCTTTGGTGTCATATGATAGAAGAGCTTTTCAGCTGTCCATATACATAAATTTCTTCAAAAATTCGATTTTTTCTTTTTATTTGGGGGCCATTTTAAAAGTGTATCTTTTTATTTGGGGGGGGGCACTTGGCATAGTGCATACCACGGAGCGCTCACTGAAAACAGTCCAGGCAGTGGACTAGATTCAAGGCAAATAAATTTCATAATTGAGAAAACAATTAATTTTGTTGAATTTCCCCATTCCTTAATCATGCCAACAATACATGTACATGTTCTTGTACAGCTTTGCATGATATCCATTAGGATACCATTTCTCTACTAAATTGGTTGGAAAAAAGAACAAGAAGCATTTCAAAAGAAATTTTGAATAAATTTCCATAAATTATACCGTAATCAATACTTAAGGCAAAATTCAGTGTAGAAGTTCAATGAATCTCACTTAGCTCCACAAGATAAAGAAATCAAATTGCTCCATAAATAATGGAGGAGAAGGATTATTTCTGTGATTTTGAATAAATACTGTATGTATAATCAGCGGATTTCTACATAGAAGTTTTGAATCCCCCACATAGTGGCGAAATGTGACTCCTGTCATTGAGGGGATACTGGAATCATTCATATTTATATTCATATTTTATTTTTTTTCGTTTCCAACAAAATACAAATACAACTTACAGTTTTCATAATAAAACAAAATACAATGCAATGTTTAGACAAAACATTACGTTTGAAACTAAGATAGATCAATAGAATGATAGATACATTTGAAAAGAAAAATGGAACAATTGATTTATATTCTGTGTAAATGGAGAGGTCCACTAAAAGCAGAGCTTGTAAATTGTGGGCCCCTCAGATGATAATCACTGAAAAAAGTAAATACATAAATAAACAAGAGAAGAAGGATTGCACCTCTCTAACTCTAACTGATTCTGTGTTACTTATCTGGGTCGGAGTAATGTTTCCTGCTTATTATGGCCCTGATTTAACTCCTATGAAGAAAAGTGTATGGTTATCATGGTTATAATTATTGAAAGGCAGTATATATTAGACTCACTGAACAAGAAAAGATTCTTATATGGCCTCTAAGTCTGTTCATCATAAAGCAATATAATGGTTAACTAGACTTGAACAAGTAAAACTATACAGGTAGGCTGTAGAGCCGTCATAATATGAGGTTTGAGTGGCATTTATCAGAAGGGGAAAAGGGCACTTATTAGAAAGTTAAAGTGGAATAAACTAAATAAAATGGGGCGCTCTTCAGATTTGAAAAGCCAGTTGCAAAAAATGGGAAAAGGGCAATGAGGGAAACAGACACTTTTCAGAAGTAAAAAGAAGTTAATGCATCAAATGAGAAAAGAGGCACTTATCAAAATGGGAAAGGGGCATTTGCAAGAAAGGAAAATTGTCACTTATCAGAAGTAAAGCATGGGCACTCATCAGATTTGAAAAGGGGCACTTAACAAGAGGGGAAAAGGGACTTAATGGAAAGGAAAAGTGGAACTTAGCAGAAGTAAAAGGGTGTCGCTCGTCAGGAGAGGAAAGGGACTTATAACAAGTAATTTATTTAAAAGAAATGGGGCACTTAGGGTGAAAAGGGGCACTTTGTGGGTGCTTGAAAAGTGAGTGGGGTGGGGCACTGTGCCCCCCCCCCCCCTCGGGAGCGCCGCCTCTGGTAAAAAATGATACAGAAATGTTTGTATCAGTATATCATCATATTTTCTTATGGGTTGTATGAGGAAGTAGAGAAGAAACTAAAAGTTAATGAGCGGTGACAAAATGTAAATAAATGAAGATAAATTCATGATATTTGTGAAGTAGTAGTCACAATCATCTCAATACAGTTATTGTAGCTGCTGTTTGAGGTAACAAACAATATCGATGCTTAAAAACTGCAATGAGTGCATGTCTGTCTTAGAGCGGGACTATGAAAAGCAAATTTCAGTTTCTGGTTTGTTTCCTTTCAACCTTGAAATTTGAATTGTAGCTTGTTGGTGTGTGACCTCGAAATTCACGCCCTTCGACCATCCATGTTATTCACAAAAGCTTGTCAGCCTGAAGCTGCCGGGTTTGACCACCAGGGCCCCTAAGTCGGGTCGATTTCAACCCATCTAACAAATGCGCCGAACTTTGTCAGAAAGAAGTAGTATGGCTATTATACATTACCAATAAATGGCTATACATTACCATAAAACTGACAAAATTTTAAGCCGGGATGGGTTATTGTTTGTTTGTTTGTTTGTATTTATTTCCGAATCATATAAAACATATACAACATAGGTAGACATCAAAATCATGTAAATCGAGAAAATGAGATACGGAGGATGGCCCAAATAACAGGTTGTCACTCAGCCCCTAAAAATTGGGATAATTTTGTTCCCCTCAAGGCTTATTTATGGAACAAATTTTGTCAGCATTACGAGGTATGGGTGTACATTACAAAAATATAAAAACGGGAAAAAAGTTTCCATCAGGGATGGGATGTATAACACGCCCCTGAAAATACACCAAAGTGCCCCTAAACCAAGCTTTGTTGGCATTACAACCTTAATAACTTCAAAGTGTCTTATTCAATTCAAGTCAAATTAACATAATACAATTTTAAGCAAAGTACCTTTTTTTGGAGTGCAATTTGGTGTCAAATGATTATTTCAATTATAAGTAATATTGTGAAATTAGTAATGCTTTCTCACAAGTTATCAAATGATATTGTCAGGATTACGTAAACACACCCATTGCCCGTCTGCACCTGTTTGACAAGACATAATAGAAAGATTGCTATAAGTATCTGGGCTATGTGAATGCCATGCTGAAATCTACCATTCATGAGTTAATTACACGAAAGAGGAGAAAATCGACTTCATGGAAAGGAAACGTGGAACTTAAAGATCAAATTGCAAGGAAATCACAAATATGGCAATTAATGTATCACTAGAAACTGGGAAGCTTACAGATGACAATCGTATAAGTTTTATGTCAACTGCGTATCTGATGATTATAAAAACAACATAAATAAAAGCTCTTCTAAGCATCTGGAATATCCGAGGATTCGTCAGAAATATAGCGATGTTTTGATGTCGTCACACAAGGGATCGATCCTGCTTAAGCAGACGACGTCCTATAATGAATGAACGTAATTGCAATGCAATTATTTATCAAATTATAAAGAGTTTGGTATATTTAACATGACCTTATTTCACACCATTCTAAAAGGGAAAGTGAACTGATTCTGATAACTAAAACCGTTTGATAGTAAATACACAGGAGAAGGGTCAATGATCAATGAAATAAACCCCACTTTCAAATTGAAAAGCCCTCCGAATAATATCACAGATTGTATTCGTTCCCTCTTGAAACGCCGAACATGCCCCGGTGCAAGCAGCTGAAAATACAATGGCGTCTTATTTTGTTTACAAGTGACTGATTCTTTTATTTTTTTAACGCTGCATTTTTCATCAAAATAATACCATACACGAAGTTAAGAGTGAGGCAACAGACTAACATTAAGACTGACGCTAGTCAAGTAAGAGAAATAAGTGAAGAGGAGATGACAAAACAGGCACTGGAAAATGTGTAAGATGTTATGGGACATCGTCTGCTTAGACAGGACTGGTCCTTCGTGTGTCGTCACACATCTCAGCAGCGTTCAAGGAGCTCTTCAGCTGCTATATCGGGGGCTGTATTTTACCGTTTTATAATTGATAATAATCATTAATTCAAATGTTTCCAAGCGTTGAATTTGGATAACCTTGTATAATTTATGCCATCTATGCAATAATAAGTATTAAGCCAATATTTATTTTGATGGAATTTTCTTGCAATGTGATCTTTAACAGAAGTAAAAACCGGCACTTATCAGGAGGGGAAAGGTATGAAAGGTATGAAATGAATACAAGTAAAACAGTCACCCCTTCTTGGCCCCCGGGGAGACGCCAACGTTTAAAACATAGACACATGGGTTGAATGCTTTCATTTTATTTTGTGAATTTACAATGAATTTATTGTATAGAAACGAATTTGTAAACAACGGGCCTGGTTGACAAAGCATATTAGAGGTTCAATAAAGTCAGTCAGAAAATGAAGGCGAACCGTGGAAAACAGAGGGGCCCATAGCATGGCCGTCGCCATGGGGGTGCGGAGGGTGCGAACGCACCCCCCCCCCTCCCCCCTCCAGACAGGGAATGTCAGGGAATTATGGAGGGGAAACTGGACCCCCATAACCATAATTATGGAGGGAAACTGGACCCCCATAACCCCCCCCCCCCCCCCCCCCCCCCCCCTCTGAGCGACTTTTAGAGAAGCTGGCGAGACCAACAAAATACGGGTCTACCTTTTGACAAACCTTCATTTGTGTGCCCCCTTTTAGTTGGTAATTTTTGCTCTTTTTTTCCAAAAGGCACCCCCCTTGAAAAAAGCTGATGACGGCACTGCATAGTATGTCAAATGCTGCGTACTAAACATTGGACGTGTAAGGCTTATATTCACCAGCGTATTTGAAATTTCATTTGGGGGGAGGGGAGATGCATGAAGCACAAACAAAGGGGAATTTGAATGCAATTCTGCATTGAAACCAAATCTGAAATATCTTCAAATACACAAATCAGTTTCGTTCATCATTCATTTTCCTTTTAACCAGTTTCTCTTGCACGAAGAGTATGAATATAAATATATAATGCATCAAAACAGGCGGGGGAGCTGCCACATGCAAAATATACAGATGTGGAATTTCATCTGGAATTTTTTTGATTGCAGCAGATCGTAAATAAAAATATGAATTATGATTATAAGCAAATAACACAGGCAAAAGATACACTCAAGTAAAACATATTCCAACTGTAGTACACGTTTTCGTGACATCAAAGGATATTTCAAATATTAAAGTAATCGCTTGTTTTTAGCTCAAGCATTTCGTTAACTAATGAATGAAGCGTATTTCACAATGTTATAGCTATTAAGTACGATAATAAGCTCTTCATAAAGGGTCTCAGAGGCCAAAAAAAGAGGAGTTTTCTATGCGTGTGCGTTGTTTTATGCGTGCACGTTCGGCGATTGCGGTGATAGTGGAATTATCGCGGTCGCATTATCGCTTTGTCGTCTGCTATGTACAGTGCCGGGACTGACAATCACTCGATAATTAATTTGGGGCGGAACTTACGGATAATATTCGACCCTAATGAAACAACAAATGAATGAAGGATACAACGCAAAATTTTTTATCGAATTGGAAAGTGATTTGGCGCGTAACTTATGGATAATCTACAATCCAAATAAAACAACAAAATGAATGAAGCCATACAACGGAGGATGTTCTTAAAGAATCAAAAAATGATTTGGGGCATAACTTACGGGGATTCTATACCCCAAATAAAACAACAAATTGATGAAGTATACAACACTAAATGTTTATATCGAATAAAAAATTGGTTCGGCGCATAAAGTACAAAGAATCTACAGACCAAATGAAACAACAAATAAATTAGAACTAAGACGCAAAATACATTTATTGAATCGAAAATTGATTTGGCGCTGAACTTAGGAATAATATACAACCCAAATAAAACATCAAATGGATGAAGTATACAACGCAAAATGTTTTTTTTTAATCGAAATGGATGTTGATTTGGCGCGTAACTAATGGATAATATACTAGGTGTTACAAAAAGGATAGGAATATTGATGTTGTCCTTGATGATGATGATGATAATGATGATAATGATAATGATAGTGATAATGATAACAATGATGATGATGATGATTCATATGATGGTAATGATAATGCTGCTGCTAATAATAATGATGATCATGATAGTGACAGTGATGATGATGATAATGAACGACGACGATGATGATATTGATGGTGATGATGATAGTGATGATGATGATGTTGCAAGCACATGGAAACATGTGCTTACTTTTTTCATGTGCATGCATTCTACCCTTTACCATGATTTCAGACTAGCAGTGCCCAGGACAATCCATCATGAATTATTAATAATGCATTCATGTGCCTTGGAGCAAGAGACCAGAAGCCTGGTCAGCAGAGCTCTGAAAAGGTGGTATTCATGTTCATTGTTCAGGGTCATTGTAAGCACACACTCACATACACATCATTGGTTCCTGTGTAAAGTTCAAGTTTTGTACAGAGGGTTAAAATTTGACCAAAATCTAGAACCTAACTTTAAAATTAATCATGGATTTAATGAAACTTATTTATGCTTTCATATTCAAATCACCTCCAATTAAATTGTACACTATTCAGCTATTATTCATATCAATGACAGTGTTATCTGATATATAGTTTTCGAACTATTAAGGATCAAAAGTGGGAAATGTTTTTTGTAACACCTAGTACAACCCAAATAAAACATCAAATGGATAAAGTATACAACGCAAAACCTTCATGTCTAATATAACATTGGTTTGGCGCATAAATTACAAAGAATCTACTGACCAAATGAAACAACAAATAAATTAGAACTAAGACGCAAAATACATTTATCGCATCGAAAATTGATTTGGCGCTAATAACTAATGGATAATATACAACCCAAATAAGATATGAAATGAATGAAGTATACAACGCAAAGTTTTTTTTTTTAATCGATTAGAAATTGATTTGGCGCGTAACTAATGGATAATATACAATCCAAATAAAACATCAAATGGATGAAGTATACAACGCAAAATGTTTATATCGCATAGAAAATTTGTTCGGCACATAAATTACAAAGAATCTACAGACCAAATGAAAACACAAATAAATTACAACTTAGAAGCAATATATATATATATATACAGTATATCGAATCGAAAAAAAAATGATTTGGCGCTTAACGTAGGGATAATATACAACCCAAATAAAACATCAAATGGATGAAGTATACAACGCAAAACCTTCATGTCTAATATGACATTGGTTTGCATCATAAATTACAAAGAATCTACTGACCAAATGAAACAACAAATAAATTAGAACTAAGACGCAAAATTGATTTGGCGCTTAACTAATGGATAATATACAACCCAAATAAAATATGAAATGAATGAAATATACAAAGCAAAATGTTTTTTTATCGATTGGAAATTGATTTGGCGCGTACCTAATGGATAATATACAACCCAAATAAAAATTCAAAAAATTAATATGAAATGAATGAAATATACAACGCAAAATGTTTATATCGATTAGAAAATTGGTTTGGCGCATAAATTACAAAGATTCTACAGACCAAATGAAACAACAAATAAATTAGAAATAAGACGCAAAATCCATATATCGAATCGAAAATTGATTTGGCACTTAACTTAGAGATAATATACAACCCAAATAAAGTATGAAATAAATGAAGTATACAACGCAAAATGTGTTTATGCAATGAAAAGTATAAGTTGGCGAGTATTTTATAGAGAATCTACAACCCAAGTAAAACAACAAATGAATCAAGTATTCAACACAAAACGTTTATGTCTAATATAACATTGGTTTGGTGCATAAATTACAAAGAATCTACTGACCAAATGAAACAACAAATAAATTAGAACTGAGACGCAAAATACATTTATCGAATCGAAAATGGATTTGGCGCTTAGCTTAGGGATACTATACAACTCAAATAAATTATGAAATGAATGAAGTATACAATGCAATTTTTTTTTTATCGAATTGGACGTTGATTTGGCGTGTAACTAATGGATAATATACAACCCAAATAAAACATCAAATAGACGAAGTATGGAACGCAAACAGTTTTTATCGAATTGAAAGTTCAGTTGGGGCGTAATTTATGGAGAATCTACAACCCAAAATTGGTTTGGCGCATACATAACAAAGAATCTACAGACCAAATGAAACAACAAATAAAATAGAACTAAGTCGCAAAATTCATTTATCGAATCGAAAATTGAAAGTGAAGACGTTCCTGAATCGATATATCGTTAGGTGAGCTATCGTGATCGATCGACTAGTCTTTGCTCAAGTCTTATATTAATTTGGGGGTATTTTATTTTCAAAAATCAATATCTCCTTTATGCTGTCACCGTTGAATGTCGTGTTAAGTTTTCTGGGGTTGATTTTGTGTAAGTTAACTATACACAAATTATTTCTTCAGGCCTCAGGTACTGGAGTTCAATAAAATATGTCAATTTTCATATAACCTAATAATAAAGAAAAATTCGCACAAAAACATTAGGTGGTCTGTATTTGAAGTACAGCCCATTTAATAAACGTAGTATAACATAGCAGACACTTCTGGCCGAGTCTGTGTACACAGACCCTATTGCAAAACTTCAGCAAAATCTCCTATACTGTATAGGATATCCTAACTTTGTCAACCTCTGGTTATATCATAACACATTGACAAGCGGAGCTACAGTACATGACCTGTGAGTTACAGCATAAATTATAATTAATAAAGCCCAGACGCTATTGTATGTGTTACGAATGACAAGCCAGGGTTTACGCAAAGAAACTATCAAATGCTGGTCATTGGACTTACCATGCCGTCATGGACCAGAATTTGCCATTTTTATCATTTTGACTAATCATAGTTCGTCTTTATTTCCTCCATAATTTAGTAACAACAGGCAAACATGACACGACATGTGGTACGGTAGGCCTATACTTAACAGAGCATCTTATAATAAGGGTCTACTGTTACAATGCAAGACCTTTTTTAAGAAATTAAATTGAGTCTAATAATAATAATAATAATAATAATAATAATAATATGTCTTGTTTACCCAGGGTAGCCTCATCAATACTTAATACTGTTCTCCCTGAGGGCCCTGCATATTATTACCCCGGCTTTAGCATGGCAACCGTAACGCTCAGTGCATTCAAGGAATAAATCCTACCAGGTACCCATTTACTACACCTGGGTCGAGTCTAGAAGTAAAGACTATCTCGCCAAAATAAACAAATCCGGTAAGGGAACAAAATCAGGCGTACATGACGCGGCCGATATGGTTCTAGCGGGAACGATATCCGCCAGTCTGAACGATATATGCTGGCGGATTGTGCACTCGTTACAAAATACGCCACCGTCACACGATCTGCCGCCACACCGGCGGCCCACTCCTACTCGTACTCGCGCTGGTTTCATAGTGATCTATGCAAGTGGCAGGCACAAGCGAAAACGTGAAAACTGCGTTTGATCACTGGAGAAAAATCAAAGGTCCTTTCCAGCACTTTTGTGAAATTAATTGAAAAGGGTAAATTTACTCTCCGAAAATTCCATGGAGGAATTCAGGTTCAAAATTCATTTTTGTATTCTGATGCATAATGAAGATATAAACTCGATTAAGAAAAAAAAAGCAAAACACCCAGTTCCCCTTAATGACTGTTTTCAGTGCTGAATTGAACCTCATTTCTTTAAAAAACTTCGGTGTAATGGAGGCATACTTTTCAAACAAAATTTCGACTACGAGACCATTGTTTAGTTTAATTTTTTCAGTTTAAAAATTCAAATAATTACCACTACACAAGGACCAGGACCATTAGGGCGAAGTGTATATTTCTCCCTACTGACGACTTCTCCTCAATGACCATTTTAGAACAATATTTCGCCCTAATCCACTTGTATATATATATAAAGGCAAAAACCGAGATCTATCGATGTTTAATCATATCTTAATCACAATTATGATTAATAAATGACACATATTTGTAAAGCTTAATTGGATCCTTTTCTCTCATTTGATGCCACTCATGACTGTGATACATACTTCATGCATGAGTGAATAATGACAATATGAAGCAGGGCTACCAAAAAGTCGTTTGGCCAACGATATCTGAATTTCAAAGAGGTAATCAAATTTCTAGAAAGTTAACTTTTTGCCCTTTCATATGACATCCCGAGCGGGAAGGTGTAACACAGAAAGCTACTCCTCAAGTTAGAATATCATGGTTTCACTGGGCTAACTCATAGCTGGATTCAAGGCTTCCTTACCGGTAAATCTCAGTCAGTTTGTGTAAATGGAACAGCATCACTAGTCAGTGTCCTCTCCGGGGTGCCGCAAGGTTCGGTACTCGGCCCAGTATTATTCTTGATGTACATCAGTGACATTTGTGAGGGCATTTCATCGCCACTTCGACTCTTCGCTGATGACTGTGTGTTATATCGCCAGGTTCGAACAAGAGACGACTACACCAGTCTTCAACAAGATCTCTCAATATTATCTGATTGGGCAACACAGTGGGACATGTCATTCAATGTGAAGAAGTGTGCCCACATGTGCATCTCTTTGAACGGCAACCCGTAACTTGTAGTTTCAACATCAGTGGAAAACCCGTTCCCAAGGAGACGACATATAAATAATTTAGGAGTCACATATCAAACGCCTTGAGCTGGAACACCCATGCACAGAAGATACCATCCAAAGCTGCTCGGACTCTTGGCATCATACGTCGAGCTCTTGGTAAATGTGACCCAAAAGTGAAAGACATTGCATACAGCAGCTTGTCAGACCCCAACTTGAATATGCCGGCGTAAACGCGGTCGCGTGTGTGGAATCCTCACATACAGGGAGATATCAATATCCTTGAGAACATTCAACGTCAGGATGCCAGGTTTTTCTTCACGACTACAGGAGAGAATCCAGTGGAACAGCCATGCTTTCATCCTTTGGCTGGGATTCTCTTCAGCACCGACGCCTTCTTAGCCAGTATGAGATGCTCTACAATATCCAACACGAGTTCGTTTACATCAGCATACCCAATCAGACCAGCCTCATCAGCAGTAACTCCCGCCCGCAACGATCACAATATAATGAACACAATCTTAGATACACTCGGCCCTACTGCAGAGTTAATTACTACATGTACAGCATGTTCCCAAGAACTATCGGTATCTAGAATACTCTCCCAAACACTGCCGTAACATCAACTTCTATAGCTGGATTCCGGGGAGCAACATTACCTGTCATTTGAGACATGTTGCCTCCCCCAACCCTGAAGTTGCCGTAAGAGAGGGACACACATGCACCACCTGCACACTGCACCTAGCACGATGTATATAGTGCAAGGAGGTTACAAGGACACAACATCACCTTTAGCACCAGCAGCACCTGATACAGTACAACCCTCTCCAGGACAGCGTCTACGCTTTAGGGGAGATTACTTCTTCAAGGTTCAAGGTTCAAGGAAAAATGAGCCAGGGATGACAAAGCTCTGTTGGTGTAAAGTGATGCTTACATTTCCATGATTTATTAAACGAATGCGTTTCCACATGCTGCCTGTCCTAGCAATAAACCAAAAACAAGACAAAAGACCTCATGCATGGCTGATCGTTAAATAAAAGTGGTGAGTACAAAATGATAAAAGCTGATTGAT
Source organism: Heliocidaris erythrogramma (assembly GCA_025617745.1). Classification (NCBI taxonomy): domain Eukaryota; kingdom Metazoa; phylum Echinodermata; class Echinoidea; order Camarodonta; family Echinometridae; genus Heliocidaris; species Heliocidaris erythrogramma. The sequence continues at coordinate 10,786,081 of CM046858.1, forward strand.
AGTGAGATACGTCTTCATTATTAAACCTACTTGACCATGCAGTTAACAACAAAGCTACGAGTATTTCTGGTAAAAACAATGGAGACGATCTGGGAGCCTTTAATAAATCATGGAAATGCAAGCATCAATTTACACCAACAGAGCTTCGTCATCCCTGGCTTATTTTTCCCGATTAAGGTGTCATATGAAAGGACAAAATACGAACTTTCTCTTTGCAGATATCGTTGGCCAAACGACTTTTTGGTAGCCCTGCTTCATGCACTCATGCGTGAAGTATATATCGTATGAATGGCATCAAATGAAAGAAGAGGATCTAAGCTTTACAAATATGTAAATATGTGCGAATCCGTACAAAAATCTCACGGCCTCCTCCTGCCTTCACACGGAGGCCGCACAAAAGAAGGGGATACAGACAGGATACGGGCTCCGTAGACCAATCGCAGGCCAAAGGTAAACTAGGCAATAATGACATTGATATTTAAAATAATTGGTATTTGCTCTGCTAATACACTCTAAAATCCCTGGGTAATATTTAACCTAATATTGGGTAAAAAGAGAACACATTAAAAACCCTTGGTAAAAGTTTAACACAAAAAGTGTTAAACTTTGTCTTTACCAGAGTTCGGGATTGATCGGTAGCCAACACAAATCGGGTAATGTTTATCCCTTTGCTTGGTTACTTCCTGATTAACTAATGCGATTATACACGGAATTTTTTCTTTAAATATATTAGGTAAAAATTTTAACCTATATTGGGTAAGATTTTACCCAAATTGTTTTAATTTGTAATAGATATAATTTACATTTCTTAATAATTATGTTAAATTTACAGTATTTGTTTCTTGTTTAAATTCCCTGTACCTTGTATAAAAGATTTAGATTAAAATTTTTCAATATTATAGAACCGTAATTGAATGAGTAAATGGCGAAGATCATTATTCAATATTAAGATGGGCAGATTTCATGGACTCATTGACACGGTAACCATTCACAGTTATGTGATTTGAACTTTTCCTGCTAATTTTGTCTAAACGAGAGCTAAGTTCATGTTTACACACTTACACTCTAAAACAATTACAAAGTACTGGGTAAAAAGGGAATGCGCATGCTTGGGTAAAATATCATACATTTGGGAGGTGAAAAATGCTCAGCCAATTTTTTTTTTAATTTTTAACCAAGAAACATGCTTGCTTCCTACCCACTTTTGCAATTTCCGGTTTAGGAAGGTCATCTCATTTTGAAGAAAAACAGAATAATCCGGAATTTACTTTCTTTTCGGGAAGAGATATACGACTACCATGACCGTTACAAGGATAATGAAAAGTAAGATAGTCTAACTAGTCTAACTAAAAAAGGTGCACATTCTCAGAGAAGCAAAAGAAAGTGTAAAGGTCTTCACATTTGGGGGAGGTCTAATTTAGCCGCCAGTGCACACATGAAGGGGCACATTTCATTTTTAAACTCTATGTGTACTATAGATATACCAGATTGAATTTGGTCTGGGCACATACTCCCTGTGTCCCCCCCCCCCCCCCCCCCACAGATTCGCCGTTGTGGTGGTTGCAGTTTGAAACATCAAGGCAACCACAGTACCCATCATGTTCATCTCACATTTCAAAATAATACCCTGTGAAATACGTGAAACAAATTAATGGATATTATAACAATTCCATTGAGAAATATAGTTCTTATATCATATTTGTAACAAACTGTATTAGCAAGAAATCTGGCCACTATTTTGACAACATTAAATATTTGTCAGTTATTTTATCTCAATTGGTAAAATGTAATTTGAAATTGTATTGAACTGAATTTAGTCTAGGAATATTACTTAAGGTAAAACTTCAGCCAAAGAGACTACCTGTTCGAAAACGTGTAATTAACATTGACTGTGTCATGGTGCAATTTGGCACAGACTTTACACATCACATTGAAGAGTATTTATGTGGCAAACAAATAGTTAACAAATTGTGTTAAATTAAAATGTACAAATACATACAACTTAAAATGATAACATGACACAAATAAGAATCATAGTAAATGATGATACCTGACATGGTAACTTGTTTCGTTGAAACAACAACATATACTATATTGTATAATATATTTGACTAACGGGTACATTAGGTCGACATTTGACAATACAGTTTATTTCGTCATAATAGAGACCCCTACATTAGGTCGACAGTTGGTACATTAAGTCGACAGTTGGACAAAGAAAAAGAACAAAAACTGTCCTCCTAATGTACCCGATAGGTGTTTATATATTTATATATATTTCTCAAAATTCTGTTCTATGCATGGAAAAGAGTCCGTGCATAGTACATAGAAGGTCATGTTGAACTCCGTAACTCCACATACTATCGTAATGTACAGGAGTGTAAATCCACTCTTTCAGGAGTCATATTAAGGATCACTTCGTGTGGAGTGGAATTCATGGTCAAACGAGTGGAATCCACTCTCAAAATAGTGGAATCCACTCCCTAAAGAGAGGAATCCACTCAAAAAAAGAGTGGGTTCCACTCCCAAAAGAGAAATTCAAACCACTACTTTGGACCAGATTCCACTACCGTTTGGAGTTTATTCACTGCCGAAGCGAAATTATCTCTAATATGACTCCCGAAAGATTGGATTGCGCGTTTCTGAAATCTTGTGCGATATGGAAGGTGTAATTATTCGAATAATAACGCTAATGGAATTACCTAGGTAATGTCGATATACTTTGTTTACCCCCCCCCCCCCAAAAAAAAAAAAAAAACGCCAAAGAAACGCCAAAAAAAACCCCAAGAATAATAAATAAATAAAATAATAATAAAAAAATAATATAGTAATAGTAATGAATAAATGATTTTAAAACATCAATCAATGAATGAAAATACAATAAATTAAATGTATACACAAAATAAAAATAAATAAAATCATTTTTAATTTCTAGTACTTCAGCTAATTACGATACCGAAATATTGAGTTCTGATTTTGTGATGAAGACATTTATATAAACTGATAATTAATTTTAAAAATCACAATGAAAATCAATCACACTGATGGGTAACAAACAAAAAAGAGATCCATGCAGTTTGAATTGACTAAAAAAAAGAAATTGTACTGATATCCCCTCTGTAGAATCACCCGCATTGATGAATGTAAATTAGAATTCTTGTCTTTTTTATTCCCATGTGATTGAACGTCATAAAGCAATTTGGATGATTGTTCTTGAAGAATATAATTACCCTGGGTATTCATAAATTTTCGTCTCCGTTTATCCATAAAAAATTAAAAAGAAAATTTTTTTTTGGTCCGCCCCCTCCCTATGGCGTAACAACAGAGGAAGCTGCAGGGGGTCGCTAGACGTGTGAAGACATGTCATGTATACAGCCCCGAGTGCGTCTACACGATATGTCGTCATCAAATTTTCACCCCCCGCAAAGTAGCGTTCCTCAGAGACGGGGCCCTCGTCAGAAAAACCACCGGGGCTCAACATTCGGGACGCTGTTACTCATTCCACAGGAAACGGAATCTCATGAAGTTGGTTTCAATTTGTTCAGAAAATATATAGCTCCCCGTGGATGAATAAAGGGTATATTTCAAAATTCGGTCAGGCTGAGGTCTTTAAGTAATTACGTTATAGTCTGATGGTTGCAAAACATAATACAATATTTTTTTCTTATTTCCGACCAATTTTCAAAACACCGTCAAGACTTATTTCAAAGCAAAATGTTACAACCTTTGAATAATTATGAGAGCAAAAAAGAAATATTGTGAAGCTAAACTTGGGAGAGGTAGCCTGATATTTCGTTTATTGCACGTACATGTAGTAAACTTACCGATAACCACGTAACCTCGACACATTTTCACGACGATCAGTGGCGTAGTTACAGCATTGGCGGATCCAGGGGGCCACTTCCGGCCCGTGCCCCCCCCCCCCCCCTTTGGAAAAAAAGTATGCATTTTTACCATAGAGGATCCGCCCTTTTGTCGATTGTGCCCCCCTTTTAGAATGAAGACCTTTTCCGAAAGTTGACATACCTGCATTTGTGTGCCCCCCCCCCTAAACTAAATCCTGGATCCGCCCCTGAGAGGGCATATGATGCGAGTGCCCCTTCAAAGGCTTGGCCCAGCATGCTACGCCACTGACACTAACATACGGGCTAATAACTTTGGTAGCCCTATTCGTCGTTGACATCTGCCAGGTATCTTCTGACTTCATATGCACAATCCTCTCGATCTATACTTGTAAACACAGCCATCAACTCTTGAAGTGATGTGAAACGTCTTTTCTCTTCTGCCAATTCGAACAGCTTTTCTACAGGATTCGGTTGTACGCTCAGATCAAATGCGAACTTATCTAGCTCAAATCTCTCCGCGAGAGCCCGCCAGTCATTGCCTGAATATCGAGTGGGGCGAAGTAGGAGGCAGAGTTTGGTCTTGAGGATGTGGGGCAGGAGAACCGGAAGGGAAACGAGTTTCAGTTGCTTATCTTTTCTTTTCCAAGATAGACGAATAGGACCATACCAAGGCACCCAAGGTTTCTGCTTCTTCGGAGGGGTCGGTTTGGAGACCGATGGTTGTAACTCTGTTGCTTGGAAATGTAGTGTTCCAGGTAGACATAACTGATCTCCAGTCGTCCTCGTTGATACAGACTGCTACATTACAATAGAATATGAAATAATTATAACTTTTCTAATTACCATACCCAGCCACCCAATAGCGGAGAAATACTTTTGGTCCTGACTAGTAAAATCATGGAAACTTTCCAGCATACCTAGTAATGTTATTGTTGTTTTTGGATTTAATTGTAACAGAATTAAGGTAACAAATTCGCGAAGACTTATTATATAACGTAATTTCTATAGACAATACAGTAAGCAGGGGCGTCGATTATGGGGTGGCGGGGGGGGGGGGACATATCGTTTGGAGGTGTACAGTTAAATAAGGAAATATGATGCAAAACTCCGGATATGAAACCTTCCAAACGATGAAATACAAAAGGTATTACATGGAAAGTTTTTACGGTGTATCAAGTGCGATTTTCTATTATAGTATACATATCTAAGATCATACGATAGCACTACTTTCTGCTTGCTCATAACTAGAAATATTTTGACATGCAGTTAGCATAAGGGAGGATTAAGCTTCTACCTACCACCAAATGACTCTCCGTACATCCGGACATTCCATGGACAATGGTAACGTCACACCCTTGAATATCTTTGCAGATGCTGTCGTAGGGTCCACTGGGATTTGTCTTGCATCGAGTAAGTCTGAAGAGAAATGAAGCAAATTGGTTATTCGAGTAAGAAATATGACATTTTGAAATATTTTCAAGAGTGCGATTCAAATGACTGATTAAGATTTTTTGGGAGCGTAATCGTAAGGTATTATCGGAGTGCCAAATTACTATGTACATGTAGTAAATATTAGCATAACTACTGCCTTCAGAAGCTATTGTTAAATCTATGGTGTGGAAACGAATGCATTAGTTATGTTGCAGTCGTAGGGACCCCATATATTCAACAGGTACCTCGATTATCTATCTTCTTCAGCTTTCTTTTTAGGTGGCTCAAATGCGTTTGTGGAGTAGGAAAGACATATCTATATAATTAACGAATAAGGTCACGAAAACAATGTCCTTTTCAGCCGGCCACTGGAATCTCAAACGTGCCTCGGGTATATCCCGAGCGCGTAAAATTGGCTGCTTTGCAAAAGTAATTTATGTAAGGCTGTCACTTGGCTTGCCGTGCAAAAGCGATCTCCGCAAGCTAGCCGGAGAAATTCTTTACAATATTTTACTCTGACAAAACATAAATACAAAAATACGAAAGGGGTTGCGCTTTTAGCAGCAATAAGTTTAATCACGTGAAGTGCTCTTGACAAATGCATGAACAATAAGTTTCTATGAGGCATTTAACAATACTTAGTTACCGTAAAATAGTGACAGTGATCTTCTTAGACTTGACATCTTGAAGAATGTCGAGGGCCGCCATGTCATCCAGAGGGACATCCGTCATTGTCAGAGTCTGGAGGTGTGAAAGATTTCTCAGCAGCTCATGAACATCCCTCAACGTTGCAGGACTTGGCGATGGTCGGTCTGTATCAGAAAAGACTGGAGCAATGTATTTGACATTTAGCTCATTGAGGTTCTTGATCGTCGCAAGAACTGCGAAGACACGAAGTATCTCGGCCTCTTGTCTTCCACCGAATTCAAGATTGAGGTGCTTTAGGTGGGGGAGCTTGTGAAAGAGGCGGTCTAGAGTACCTGCGTCGATGTTTATGAATTCCAGTTGCGCCTTCTGCACATGATGCAAGGTAGCAAGGAATTTGATGAAACCTTCATCGATTCCCGTACATTTCAAGGAGATTTTTTCCAAGGCAATTGCGCATGATATGACATTTGCTAAGTGTTGACTTTGTTCAGATGTCAACGAGCTCCCACTCTTGGTCAACAAAGACTCCAGTTTCCGAAAATGGCGGCAGCATACCTTGCATTCCCCGCTGTGGCAGCAAGGTCTCTGAAAGGACACTGACAGTTCTCCGAGTACTGGACAACAGTCAGGAAGGGACGCCAATAAAAGACATGGGTACCGATCTATGTCCGGGAGTCTGAGAGTAGTCAGACGAGAGAGACGTGAGAGAAACACATCGGGAGCATCCGTCAGATCTGCTGTTGCCGTCGAATTTGTCAGATCAAGCACTCGCAATGACCTCTGAGTCAGTGCCCTAAAGAGAATGCTGTCATGGGGAAGATTACATTCTGTCATGAACAAAGAACTTAGATTCAGATGCAGGTCTTGTAACTGAAGCAGAGCAAAGGGATTCCGGATTTTCTCAGCATCGCCCGATGACATCTGATTTATTGTCACCTCACTCAGATTTGTGGCATATCTAAGCGTTGAATAGAATCCACTCAGGGTGACCGCAGTAGGATCTTCAAGAACAATATGTGAAGGCCATGTAATGACGTGAAAATCATGGCGCGTGCCATCTTCATCGTCGGGTACCTCTCCGAGGCTCTCTGCGAGGCTCTCACAAAGTAGATTATGGATTTTGCTCTCTTTAGCAAGATGATGGATGACATCTCGCACTGTGTCCACGTCCGTATTTCCCGAAACGAACCTGTAAACCCACTTCCGATAAATGGATCCACTATCATCCAGTTCAGACAGAGCTTTTTGGAAAGCTAAGGTACTCGAATTGTGCAGTTTCACAAGGTAAGCTGCTACACAGTAGGCTTGAATGATTGGATGGAAAAATTCAGTACAGTGTCCTCTTTTCACAAGCACTCTCGCATAACAAGCTATCTTGTATGATCTGGGACAGGCAGCAAACTCTCCTTCCCGGAAAGATATTGCATCTTTCTTAAGTTTCCTGAACGCAACTTGACCAAGATTCTCCATGGTCTGCAACACTTCAACCTCCGGTCTGATACCGCAATCTCCAGAATCGTGGAATAGAGTTATGAAATTGAACATGGGTGTTGGAGTTATGTCTGGTTTGATATCAGTGATGTTCTCACGAACTAATGCTTCGGCCACCAGGTGCGCAAACTGAGCAATACCTGAACAGTGTGTAATTCGGTCCAAGAGATGACCCTCTTCTTGTCGCTGGCAAATACTCCATAGTCTGCACATGACACCACCAAGAAGTGGGATGGAGCACAGATCGTCTCGAATGCTAACACTTTGTTGTAGAAAATCTAAGAGATTTCTGCCAGCCTCCTCATTCCTTTGGCTGGATGAGAACGCATTCCTGACTAACGTATCCACCTCTTCTGCGCTGAAGGGGTCGATCTTGAACGCCATGTCCGGATGAAAGTAGCTAGCGTTTCCTGGCCTTGATGTGATTATCAAAGAAATATTGTTGGATGCTCTTACATTTTCGCGCAAAGACATTCCGATGTGAGTTTTCAAGAAGGTTCTCATGTCAGGAACTGCATCAATGGCGACCAAGCAACTTTCTGGCACCTTTTCCATGTAATCGGCTAGCTCGTTTTCGGTAATGTCGCCACAGGTACTGAAATATTCTCGGTGAATAGCACTTGAGAATGAGTCGTCTTGTGTAATTCTGTCACTGGCCAGCAAAAAAAGTAGAGGCAGGGACGCTCCTTGCTTATACCCCCTTATCCATTCTGCTACAAGTCCTCTCATCAACATCGTCTTTCCCATTCCCACTCCACCCTCAATAAGAATACCTTTCCCTGGCATTTTCAAAAATTCTAAGGGCCCAAATGTTGAGGTTTCAGATGTCCTGCCACCATCGTTCTGCTTGAGCCTAGGCTTGATGTAAGAGTTTTCCTTCCATCCTTCTTCTCCTAACAATCTCTCGTACCTTTGAACTAGTTCCTGCCGACAGTGCGAAACATGAAGAATATCATCTGCAATGTAAAGAAGAAAAATCAAGAGGTTGGTAAAGTCGAAAAGGATTCAAGAATATGCTGAAATTCTATACGAAAATTTTGTCGTAAATATCCTCATAGTTCAACTTTTAAGTGTATAATATCAACATATTTAGTAATTAATGAAAGATCAGTATAGAGGGTTCCCACAAGCAGCCATGCTGGAGGACATAACATTAAAACATGTGCATCAGACTATTGTCATGGTCTGGTGCATGGGTTTGCTATTGTTCTGTACTCCATCATGGCGCTTGTGGGAACCCTCTATTGACCGTTCTGACGGTTCACATTCTGACAATACCGACAGTGTTGATCATTTGTTGTCTCTTTGTCTGTCGGTCCCGTGGGCTGTTGGTTTACCGGAATGTCCTGACTAAACCCAAATGCTTTGGAGACATTTGCTCCTGGCTTTATTATGTCATAGATATAGGGTCATGGGTTATATGTTAGGTGGTAGGGTTAAGGTAGGTACAGTATTTGGTCCAATGTTTAAATCAGTTGCCGTTAACAATTGATTATCGCCGAAGCATGTGTTGTATTATCCCTATATCTATCACAGCACACGAATGTGCGACTTGTACTTTGAAAATAGGTCGATTCAAAATTATGTGTCGCCAGTTCGAATTCTTACTGGCAATATGAAGTTCGCTAATTGATAATAGTAATGATTTATTAATAAACTAACGAGGTCAATTAGTTTTGTATACATTGCACTGTTAATTGACATTATTTTGCTAATTTCATTAATTTGGTTACGGTTATAATCAATGAAATTGTCAACAACATGAGAACATGGTATCGTAAATCATATCATGGATCTCTTCTTTATGCCCTTAAAATACTCCTAATGCCTAGTTTACATTTGCTACGGTCATCGTACGATGGATTAGTCTACGATTTTCCTTGCGATTTGGGGGACATCGTAGGTGGCTACGGGCTACGATTTTTATGTTTACATTATTTACGGTCATCGTGCGATTTCATGTACTGGGCATCGTAGAGGGGCCAAAGACAAAGCCGTACAGAGGCTGTACGGAGATCGCACAGAGATTGTACGGAGGTCGTAGGGAGATCGTGCGATTTCTGCGCGGTTACAGTAACATATTCACGGAAATCGTACAGAGATCGTGCGATTTCCGTACAGAGGCTGTGCGATGATCGTGCGGATACCTTACGATCTTACGATTTCTTTACGATGCTTTTTTGCTCCCCTGTTGAAAAAAAATCGTACGCTCTCTGCATGATCAGCGCAAGGCCTCTGCACAATGACCCTGCGCTGATCGATGCCACCTACGATGCCACCTACGATGTTTTTAAGGGCTACGATTTTGAAAAAATTTGTATAACTCCGCGCTAAACAAAATCGTAGAGGCTACGGAGACCGTGAATCCGTACGAAAATCGTACGATCGTCGTATGCCACCCCAGGGAGATCGTGCGATTAGAGGGATACGATCAGTTTACGGTCACCCTACGATGATCGTAGACCAAATGGAAATGGGGCATAAATAAGGTTGGTGAGAAGTGAACTTACTCGCTTCAAGTTCATCTGCGAGGTCTTGTCTTCTGGCCAGTGAGAGCGCCACGGAGAGTTCAGCCCTGGCTTCAGTGGGGGCGCCACGGCTTTTGTACCACTCAAGGAACAGTTTGAAGACTTCATCTGGATTGCCGCGGTTTGCTTCGATTCTCGCTTGGTGGATAGTGGGACTTAAACGATGTAGCACTTCAGTGACGTCACTCGAACTCAGCTGACGGGACAGCTCTAATAGTTCACTGGTCCTTAATGTAGGTACTCTGAAAAAAAAATGAATGGAATTGAATTGAATTTGATTCATCTGTCACTGTAACAGAAATTCTGCTTCCATTGGGGCATTAGCATCCCACCCCATCATACACATTTTGCTTTGCAGTAATCTTTATTCAATTTCTATATATAACGTAACATTCGTCTTGAATGTATACAACAAATTACAATCGATAAAATCATTGAAACAAGGCATATACAACACACACCCACACACACCCACTCCCACACACTCGCGGCCACAGGCACACTATAGTCTCAGAAAGATAGACAAATACTCTCCTGGTCATGCAGGTACACAGGTATATATAAAATAAGTTCATGTTTAGCATGTTTAGTTTCCACTTCTAAAACAAAAGGCATTCGTTTCAGACTCGCACTGTATAATCATGATAATGACGCCATTAACGGGATCAAGGATTTTCAGCGCAGAATAGTCCTGTGACTATATTGTTTTGAAATAACCCCGAAATATTTTTCATGCCCCATTTTTTATCAACATAGTATCGCGGCACCGAGTGCAGTACTACAATGTATACAGTACAATAACAGTACATTCCTTTCACAGATGAATGCAGAACTTCTGTAGATACAGAGGGTCTCTTAACCCATTGACTACTAAATTTTCTTGAGCACCATAGGTTTAACACAGAGACCACTCGGTTCCAGTAGGCAAGGGGTTAAGAGCAGTAAGTGCCTCTGGCAAAGTACGCTCGTTTTTGTGTTTTTCATCTCAAGCGTGGAACAGAAATGATAAATGATGGATATGAGTTTTTGCTTTGATTCACTTTCAAGGTTATAATTTAGTGTTGGTTTCGAAAATAATATCAATTGTTGCTATGTATGGACATTTTGTTTGCCTTTTCTCACATATGCCATTCAGGAACAGAATGGGGTCACTTGTAGCAATTTTAAGTATCAGTGATGACCTGAAATCGTTCAAGTGGCTTGCATTATAATGAGAGAAACGACCCACATGAATTCCACAAACACGATAAAATTTAGAATGTTGTAATAATAATAATGATAATAATAATAATAATACAAATGATAATAGTAATGATGATAATAATGATAATAAAATAACAATGATCATTATAATAATAATAATTTTAATTCAATTCCATTTTAATTCCGCAGATGCCAAACATAATTATACATATGAAGAGAATACATACAGAAAATGATAATGATAATGATAATAAAAAATGAAAATAATTATGATAATAATAATGATAACAATAAAAATACCAAAAATTATAAAAGTAATAATAATAATAATTATTATTATTATTTAATAAAAATAATGCTAAATCAGAAAGGACTTCCAGATTTAGAGTGCTGTTCTTATTATTGGTCTAACCATCATTTTTGGGTGAGGTAAATGAAGGTCGACCACATGTCATACAGGTAATATCTGTAGCTTTCTGTGACTATTTCCCATGTATTTCACCCCCAAATGAAAATAATCTTTAATATGATCACTGCATGTAGTTCTCGTTTTACTATCTTATGATCAGAAAACAAATTTCCACTAATTTATAAAAACTTTGTTTATTTTTCCAATACACCAATTTTGGTAATTGCTGACAATTGAACGTTACAACTTGCAAGAAGGCACATTAAGCAAAATAATGATCTGGAGACATCATAATATTAAATTATCAAGTAATGGGCAAGTCCAAGGTATTTTTCGCCCATACGTTACATAATTTTATTATTGTACCCAATGATTCTACCAAGTTGATAGCCCTTCTCCAGCTTTTCTCAGCAAAAAATAATTACATGGAAAATGACACGTTTTTATTCATTTTTCTTTATTTTTGGTAAGAAACGAAAAGCAGATGACCAAATACATTTGACTTGTTCTAAAGAAGCCTTATCACTTACAATGATTGCCGAGGGCGTGAGTCCCTTTGACCCATGATGCTTTGATGCCTTCACTGATATCCGCAAGGCACTTTGGCCTATCTGAGTCAATGCTGCAAGACTGTCGATCGCAGTTATTCCGTCATGTACGTATAGATGTTGTCTATTGGGGGAAAAACAGGTCTATATCAGTACAATTTATGGCAAAGGTAATCCTCTATTGATCGAATTATTTTGCCGGTGGTATTTTGATGACTATGGATTGAAGAGCTGGAGTTACTTATATCGATAGTATTTACCACACACACCATGTGGGTTATCTTAAGGGTCCAAGTCTTGTCTTGATACAGGAACCTTGCTTGGAAGATCAATCTTTTATCAGGGCTTTGCTATTTAGCTGCACGGGGTGTGGAATAGTCCACCGAACAAAGTCACAGGGGATCACTAAGACATACCGTACCTCTTAATATTGGTATAGACACGATGTGCATTGGGTTGAATGTGAGTCAAAGTCACTGGAAAATCTGAAAGACATAATCACATCGACGTGTCTTTGAGAAGATCAACTTTGCGTGGACATCACCTTCCTACTGCAGCCGATGCAATGTTCCTATTGTCATTGTCGTGACGAGGAAAGTAGTCCGATATTCTCTTCAAATGGCGTCAAAAGCTTATAGCCTTCTACCTGAATCCAAAGTGCTATCTGATTGTAGCTTCAGTTATGTCAGTACCGTGACATTGGACGATTGGGGATTCAAATAATCAAACTATGCACCACTATAATATTGGAGGTTCAAGCTGCTTATGCTAAATAATTCCCCGACAGCGATGGGGGTGGCCAGTACTTCCTCCTGAAAATGCTTTCGTATACACGCTGAAACCTCAGTCACAGTCACTGGGGGAGTTGAAAGCATTGCTTGGTGCCTTGCTACTCAATGAACCATGGAGACCTGCGTGGCAGAAAGGTGGATTGTGAATCACCACAGCACATCGATTGTTGTTTCACAATAATAAAAATGCATTAAAAGTTTGTGTATTGTAGAGCTGCGAATTAAGGGGAAAGTGTTAAGTTCATGATGTTTGATTTATCCACACAGTCACTCGCTTCCAAAGTAATAACTTCACATAAAAACTTACGTTTATCTTATGACTTTTCATGGATTTGAAGGATTACACCTGATATTAAGCTACATAATTCACCATCTCTCTACACATTTTGATAATTTAATATTTGTGAATGGGATTCTGATAATCTAGCAGTTAATGTCCTTTAGCAAGACATTGATCTACATTTGCCACTTTCGACCCAGGTGAAGTAGATGGATAGGAGGTACGAAAAAAGATCATTGCCAGTCAGACCCAACTTCGGAAAACCGAGCACAGGTATATACTCCGAAAACGGCGTATGAATATAGAGCCCTCATCGTTCAGTTCGAGGCAGTGTGTACAAAAGGCATGGGGAAAATCTTGCAAAGTCAACCTGCCAATGATATATATGTTCTTAAAAATAATGCTGCGTGTCAATTACCTTCAAAATTCGTGAATGATTCGTCATATGCAATGACATTCAAATGATAAACATTTCAAATAAATATATCCGCAGCATTATTTTTGAAAATTATATTATCAACAGCAGGTCGACATTGCAGGATTTCCCCCATGCCTTTTGTACACACTGTCTCGCACTGAACGATGAGGGCTCTATATTCATCTTGCTCTATACGCCGTTTTCGGAGTATAAACCTGTGCTCGGTTTTCCGAAGTTGGGTCTGACTGATTGCAGGCCTAAGCACTGATAATACATTTATGTGATTTGCATAGATTTTGTAAGGGCTTACTTACTCACTTGGATGAACGTAAGCAAAAATGTTTGGGAAGCTCCCAGGAGAATGAAACTCAACATACATTAGCTGGTAATCATGTGGAAAAATTGTCAGCCTGTTCAAAATATCTTGAAAATACTCTGATTTGATTACTCAGTAAGGAGAACAGTCTCTCTAAAGTTTGCAGATTTCTCGCTAGACATTATCCCATGGGGGCTGCCATTTTGAAAAACTGTGATGTCATTGCGGTACATGTCCATTTACCTATGTAGCAACTTCACTCAACATTTGTTTATATTTGGACTGCTCACTCCTCACTGGACAATACCAAAGACATTCTTCTTATTCAACTCCTGCACTCAGCATTCATCTTTTGTTCTCCACTACACCAGGCAAGGGCACTCTACACACGTTCTACATTCTTCATTGCTTCACTCCCTTATAATAGAACTTGTTTTTGTTGCCTGGATACAAACCTTCCAATGACATGAATTTACTGAGCACATGGATTTTTCAGCTTTTCACTTAGTAGGAAGTTTCCATCTAGAGAACACGTTCTTTTTCTACTGAGTTACAAATTCACAACCCAGGACTACCAACATTTGGACATCGCATCTTCATTTACTCATCCATTTTTTTTATCTGGCAAACAGCAGATTTGACTCTTATTTTATCAACATTAGACAACAGTGATCCACTTTCTTTTCGCTTGTGCTGGCCGCGGGGCTAGTTCAGTTTTTGTAAATAGAGCTCTTTCGCGATCGCGAATATTCAGGATTCTGTTTCGCCAACTCTTGCCTAGAACTATTACATACAGTCTGCATTATTGGATTCAATGACGGCACAAGAAGGAACATCATTGGTGAGTAGGAAACCACAAATAACTATTTCCTACATTGGTGACCCCGACGTGATCGTCGTTCTTTCATTTTATATCTTCAGTGTACGGTTGCCATTCAACGACTTTATAGTTTATTGATCTGCATATTTGCATTCTTTTTTGACATCACGATGTCGGAAGGAGGAGAGCCGCCCCCCGCAGATCCTACATGTAGGGCCTACATCTAGTCCTCCTACAGTAGTAGCTGGAGCAGTCAGCCTCAAGCTCCCCCCTTTTTGGCCCAACGATCCTGCACTCTGGTTCGCCCAGGTTGAGGCCCAGTTTTTGACGCGTGGTATCACTTCTGAGGACACGAAATTCGAGTATGTCATAGGCTCTTTGCAGCCAGAAGTAGCTCAGGAAGTCCGAGATTTTTTTATTTCTCCTCCCGAAAAGAATCGTTTTTCGTCACTCAAGGCAGAATTAATCAAGCGTACTTCTGTTTCAGAGCAACATAGACTGAATCAGCTGTTAATTTCTGAGGAGTTAGGAGACCGCAAGCCCACCCAGTTTTTGAGAAGGATGCGACAGCTTTTGGGCGACACAACACTGGATGACAACATCCTCAAACAGCTTTTTCTTTTCCT
Source organism: Heliocidaris erythrogramma (assembly GCA_025617745.1). Lineage (NCBI taxonomy): Eukaryota > Metazoa > Echinodermata > Echinoidea > Camarodonta > Echinometridae > Heliocidaris > Heliocidaris erythrogramma. Next base: position 10,801,435 of record CM046858.1, read on the forward strand.
ACAGCGTCTCCGAAGTTACGCCCAGCTCATACTAGCTTCGACCAGTGACTCTGTATCTATTGAACATCTTGCCAGCATAGCAAATAAGATAGTGGAGGTAGCTTAACCATCATCTTCACTTGTAGCTACTACCCAGTCTGCTAGTGTCAGTCTGCCTTCACACCAACCAACTCCCACCACCAACACTGATGAGGTTCAGCGTTTGTCAGCACAGGTCGCACAGCTTACCGTTCAAGTGTAAGCGTTGACCTCTTCACTACAAGATCGGCGTAGTCGCAGTAGGCGTAAAGAGGACACTTCTTCAAGTCGACGCCCTTCCCAGTCAAAGAGTCCACGCCGGCAGCAGCAGCACGCTAGCAGTGAATGCTGGTACCATTGGAGGTACGGCGACAAGGCACGCAAGTGTGTGAGTCCCTGTTCAGTGGGCCGCCGACACCCTTCGGGAAACGAGGCAGCCAAGGAATAGGGGCGACTACTTCCTTTGGCACTCAACACCCTAGTCGCCTTTTCTTTATTTATGACAAGGGCAGTGGCACGAAATTTCTTGTTGACACAGGGGCAGAAGTCAGTGTAATCCCACCAACAGCCCAAGATAGACGACAGCGTTCCAAGTCGAACATTCTTCTCCAGGCTGTTAACCAGTCTTCAATCACTACCTTTGGGGAACGCTCACTCACTTTAGACCTTGGACTACGTAGAACATTTCGCTGGATTTTTGTCATTGCAGATATCCAGACACCTATCATCGGAGCAGATCTTTTAGATGAATTTGGTCTCCTTGTTGACATCAAACACAGGAAATTACTGGATTCAACTACCAATCTCTCCATCACAGGTATTTATGCTCCTCCTAATGTGTGCACAGTCTTTCCGATGTTCGCTACCCCGTCTGGCAGTGAGAGATACACCTCCATCTTGAGAGATTATCCAGAGATCACTCGCCCAGACTATCATCCCAAAGCAGTGAAACATTCTGTTACTCACCATATTGAGACTACAGTTTGGCTGCAGACCGACAAGCCATCGCCCGCTCTGAATTCCAGCATATGCAAGATTTGGGTATCATCCGTCCTTCCAGTAGCAACTGGGCTTCACCGCTCCATATGGTACCCAAGTCGACACCAGGTGATTGGCGCCCTTGTGGAGATTACCGTGCCCTTAACACCCACACTGTGCCGGATCGTTATCCTGTACCACACATTCAAGATTTCTCAGCAACTCTACATGGCAAGACAATATTCTCCAAAATCGACCTAGTCAAGGCATACCACCAGATACCAGTTAAACCAGCAGGCAGACATTCCAAAAACTGCTATCACAACACCCTTTGGCCTGTATGAGTTTGTGCGCATGCCGTTTGGCCTCAGGAACGCAGCACAAACTTTTCAGCGACTGATGGATGAGATCGTGAGAGGACTTCTTTCGTCTTTGTATACATCGATGATGTTTTGGTCGCCAGTTCATCAGAAGACGAACACGAACGTCACCTCCGTCTCCTTTTTGACCAATTTCGAGACTATGGCATTGTTATCAATCCTGCTAAGTGTCAATTCGGAGTGTCATCACTCACCTTCTTAGGACACACAGTGGATGCACTTGGAATACGCCCTCTTGAGGAGAACGTCACCAAGATCCGAGAATTCAAGGCCCCTACATCACTACGCAAACTGAGGGAATTCCTTGGCCTCGTCAACTTCTACAGACGTTTTATCCCTTATTGCGCGGACCTACTCCAACCTTCTACCGACATCCTGAAGGACCAGACACGCAAGAACCAGCCAATTACACTTGATGACACAGCTTGTGCTGCATTCGACAAGGTGAAAGAGTTACTGGCTGCTACTACCCTTCTAGTTCATCAACAACTTGATGCACCATTGTCTTTGATTGTCGACGCCTCCGATGTTGGTGTAGGTGGAGTAGTGCAACAACGAATCAACAACCAGTGGCAACCTCTTGCGTTTTTCTCGAAACGTTTGCAACCAGCCGAGATGAGATACAGTACATTTTCACGGGAACTCTTGGCTGCATATCTTGGTGTTAAGCACTTTCGTCATATCTTAGAAGGTCGCCACTTCACTATCTTCACCGATCACAAGCCTTTGGTCTATGCACTTCACTCTAAGCCTGATCGTCACTCACCTCGTGACATCCGACACCTGGACTACATTTCACAGTTCACCAGCGACATTCAGCACCTGAAGGGAGCCAACAACTCAGCAGCAGATGCTTTATCCCGTCTCTATGTCAACAGTCTTCACGCATCATTGAACATTGACCTTGAGCAGATTGTCCTCGATCAAGAAGACGATGAGGATTGGAATGACATATGTCAGCTGCCGTCATTGTCATTCAAGCATGTTCCTCTTCCTTCTTCTAACAGTCAGATATGGTGTGATACCTCAACAGGACATGAGCGCCCTTTCGTCCCAGCGCAGCATCGCCGTGCTGTCTTTGATATGTCACACCCTGCATCTAGGAAACTGATCAGTTCTCGATTTGTATGACCTGGTATGAATAAGCACATTGGCCTATGGGCTCGCTGCTGCATCCCTTGTCAGAAAGCTAAGGTCCACCGACACGTGAAGGCACCGTTAGGTACTTTTTCCTCACCTGACTCAAGATTTGATCATATTCATTTTGATCTAGTTGGACCCCTTCATCCTTCTTCAGGTTTCACCTACTTGTTGACATGCGTTGACCGTTTTAGTAGGTGGGCAGATGCCATCCCCATTCACAACATCACAGCTGAGACAGTTGCCAAAGCTCTTGTCCATAACTGGATCTCTCGTCATGGTTTTCCCTCTACAATCACTACAGACAGAGGAAGCCAATTTGAGTCCAACCTCTTCTCTCAGTTGACCACACTATTAGGATCCAGTCGCACTCGAACAACAGCTTACCATCCTTCATCCAATGGTGTAGTTGAACGTTTTCATCGCCAGTTGAAAGCTGCATTGAAAGCCCATGGAGCCGCAGACAAGTGGTCTGATTACCTCCCTGTAGTTCTTCTAGGAATTCGCTCCACGGTAAAGGAAGACTTGGGTTGCACACCAGCAGAAATTGTGTATGGGACCACACTGAATCTGCCGGGACAGATGGTTAAGCCAACACATCCTACTTCAGTACCCGATGTTACCAATGCTTTATTATGTACACAGACTTCATGAGTACATGAACCAGTCATCGCCAGCAAAGACTCGCAAGCAGAAGGTTTGGTCTGTGCCAGCTGTTCTTGATTCATGTGCCTATGTCTTTGTTCGCTGTGACGCTGTCAAACAACCACTGCAGCCGCCATACACTGGTCCATTTAAGGTCGTCAAGAGAACTGCAAAGTATTTCATTCTCAATATACGAGGCAAGAATGAAACTATTAGCATTGACAGACTCAAACCCGCATATTTAGACAGCGATCTAGCAGTACCACCACCACCTACCAGTCGGTGTTCGACACCACCTCCTCCCACTCATTCTCCAGCTCCAGTGCGGACTACGAGATCAGGACGTCGCGTTCACTGGCCGTCTCGTCTGGTAGATTACTCACCAGGTTGAAGAGACTTTTTCTTTAATATTATGGAACATTTTCATATTTTCATCGATCAACTCTTCTTAAAAATACTGTTGATCTAGGAGGGGGGCTACTGTAGCAACTTCACTCAACATTTGTTTATATTTGGACTGATCATAGTTTGTTTATTTGGATCAGCTGGTTAAAGTTCATTCAACTGCTCACTCCTCACTGGACAATACCAAAGACATTCTTCTTATTCAACTCCTGCACTCAGCATTCATCTTTTGTTCTCCACTACACCAGGCAAGGGCACTCTACACACGTTCTACATTCTTCATTGCTTCACTCCCTTATAATAGAACTTGTTTTTGTTGCCTGGATACAAACCTTCCAATGACATGAATTTACTGAGCACATGGATTTTCAGCTTTTCACTTAGTAGGAAGTTTCCATCTAGAGAACACGTTCTTTTTCTACTGAGTTACAAATTCACAACCCAGGACTACCAACATTTGGACATCGCATCTTCATTTACTCATCCATTTTTTTTATCTGGCAAACAGCAGATTTGACTCTTATTTTATCAACATTAGACAACAGTGATCCACTTTCTTTTCGCTTGTGCTGGCCGCGGGGCCAGTGCAGTATTTGTAAATAGAGCTCTTTCGCGACCGCGAATATTCAGGATTTTGTTTCGCCAACTCTTGCCTAGAACTATTACATATAGTCTGCATTATTGGATTCACTGACGGCACAAGAAGGAACATCATTGGTGAGTATGAAACCACAAATAACTATTTCCTACACCTGTACACAATGGATAAGGAGGGGTGGGGGGGGGGGGGGCATTGGCGTAGTCAGTTTTTTAGTATTAGGGGTGAGGTATTTCCCTATTTACAGACAGATATGCAAATCGTGTCACATGCAACTCAAATGGTTTGCACATGCATCCCACAGTACAAGCTAAAGCCATGGTCTCACTGGCCTTCCAACCGGTTGCCGACTTCCGACAACCACTGGTCGGTAGTTAGTTGTCAGAGATCCCCAAAAAAAAAGGATTTTTGTCAGGTTTTTAAAGGGATGTCAGGGATTGGCGACTGGTTGTCGGAGCATGCTGGTCGGCTGGAGGTTTGAGCCATTGTCTCACTAACTGCGACCGGTTGAGTTCCGACAAGTTGGTTGGTTGCCTGAGATCAAAGAGGTTTTCGTCAATCTTTATTTGGTTGTCAGCAGTCGGCAACTGATTGTCGGAGCATCTTGGTCGGCTGGAAGTTTACGCTGCTGTATCGAAAACCTTTTGCCGACCGAAATGATTGTGAAGAGGTTTTTCTTGGTTTCCTAAAGGTGGGCGACAGGTCTCAGACTAATCTCCGACTGATCTTTAGTGCTCGAAAAGTGCTTGAAAATAAGGTCGGCGATTGACCACCGAATAATAAACGACCAGTCGCCTATTGCTTCCCAAGCCATTATACTCAGCACCGATAACCAAGAGTAATCAACACCATCCCAAAGATTTTCACGAAATCAACTCAAGGATAATTTAGGTTGTGTTGCTTATTGAAAAATAGTTTTGCTTATAAAAGAGCTGATTTTATATATATGGATCACATACTTAAATTTGAGTAATATATCCAGAGAACCTGGAATACTTCCTTGCTGTGCACCCATACAATAATGTATTATTCATGTTATTCACGTATTGTTATTGACCTATACATCATGAACTGGTATAAATATATGATTTATACACTTTTGCCGTAAGATTTGAATTGACAACTTTTCCTACAAGCGGTGGCCAATCATTCTTTGATGATCGGCGATTGGTCTAAAACCGAGCGCAACTAATCGCGGACAGCTATTTTTTGCACATTTGTTGTGGATGGTCGCAGCATTTTTTTTTTTCTTCTTTTTTTCCTTTTTTTTTTTTTTTTTTTGGGGGGGGGGGGAGGGGGGTTGTCAAAAGTTGGCAAGCGGTCGTAAGGCCAGTGAGACTAAGGCTTTACGGTTGTACGGGTGATAATAGTAATGGAAATATTGAATTTCTGTTATACCACTTCATGACCTTGTTTTTTGCAATTCATTCGCCTTGTAAGTCCAGCGCCAACCCCCTTCCCCGTGACACAAATGCCAATGAACGGCTAGAATCACGCTAAACCACTGGCGCAGAGTATCTAATCTTGTCTCCTGAACATGCGTATCTCCCTCGTCAGTCAATGTTTCAATGCTCGACATAAATTGCGGTTTCATTTTTTGCACTCCCCCCCCCCCCCCCTTGCGGAAGGAAACCCTTCTGTAGTGCTCCCGTCATTACATTAGCTATGCAAATAATAGGCTATTTTCATGATGCACTCAAATGCAACACATACTTTATTGTCACGTCTTCATAGTGACAAACTATTCATCTGTTATTGTGTTTTACTGTATTGTGCACAGACTAGGTCCCACCAGCAAATAAAGTTTGTTCAACTTTACGACGCCTAATGCATGAATGTAATAATTCGTCACCAGACAAATATGTATAAATATGAACACCTGGGGAGCGTTTCATCAAGTGTTTTGTCAGTGATTTTTACCGACAACTGTTATAAGCTACTGAAATCCTTGCATCTGATTGGCTGATAGCAAATTTGTCAGTAAAAATCACTGAAAAGACACTTTCTTGATGAAACGCTCCCCTGATGAATATACTGCGTATGTGGGCAACTGAAGGGGGGAATTTTCATGCGCGTTTCTCTCTTCTTCCACTATGATAGAAACACAATATCTACAAAGTAATGAACACGGAAGAAAAATAGATATTATTTCATGTATGACAAAAGCACACGGGCTTATTCTTTAATACAATAACCAAAAGCACAAAGCATGTTTCATTTTCCCGATCGAAAATGAGAGAATAACTTTACATCTCGTCAGATGGAATTGTATAGACTAAGTATAAATGGTTAAGAATACTTTAAAACCCTCAAAATACTTCTTTGACGTTGTAAGAGAAAGATATTATTCAAATCAGCACACATGGTGGAATGTTCTTCTACATCGGAAAGTGTAATTTAGCTTTAGAATCAAAAGTAGGTTTAAGTGAATTTGTGAAAAATATTTCACCTATTTGGGAAGTGGGGAGAACGAGAGGCAATTCATTTGAAATAGAACAGATCAAGAATAGACCAATCGGGAACCGACAATGAAAAATATGCCAGTCAATTTAGTGTACAGCTTGAATTTTTGACGCATTTAACCCAAGTGTGTGAAGTCCCCAAGACATGGAAAGGCTAAGGCAATATGCCGTATGTAAGTAAATTATGTAGATTGTTTTGAAATTTCAATTTAAAGGGAAGGTTGAGTTCTGGCCCGGAAAGTTGAAAAATAATTTGTCATTTTTTTTATTCCTTTTATGACAGGCTGGAAGAACATCGTAGTATAATTAATGTCCCGGTTCGGGCCGGATATTCATGCCACATGTGTGTGCAGTCCTATATACCCATTTCTGTGTGCGAGATTGGGTGAATATCTTTATCATTTTGATGATTCCAAAGTCTCACAGTATACACCAATTCTTATGTAGACATGGTCAACCTTTCTTGAGACAGTTTCTTCACAATGTAAGTGCATGACCAGAACTCAACTTCATCTTTAAACTTGTAGGCCTGAATTCACAAAGGAGGTTTGGTTTAAACCATGGTTTAAACCCCCTCCTGGGTTTTAAGCGTATGTTCGCATGTATCCGATCCAATCATATATATTCTTTGAGAGCGCGCATGGGCAATGTGTGCTTATTTACGCTTATTTTACTACGCTTACGGAGGTTTAAACCTCCTTTGTGAATTCGGGCCGTACTGTTTGTAAAAACAGATATAGAGTCAGAAAGGGAAGGGAGAAGAAGAGAGGACGGGAAAGAAGAAGGAGAAAAGCAAGAGAACGATATCATTGAGGTTGGAAGGAGGGTCACACACATATAGTTAAATAAAAAGTACAACAGAGATTTTAAAAAATCTATTATACCAATAAAACACATATTGCATCAAATACAACTGGGTATTCTATTTAAAAAAGAAGACATAGTACTGACACGTTAGACCTTGTCCAGTTTCTCTAGCACAAGCAATGTCATACATGTTTTGTGATTGCAGAACTAAAGCTATCCAAATAACGTCACTAAAACTTATAGCAAAGTTCGCATCGAAAAAAAAAATTCTCATATCATAACGTACGATACTTTGCTATCAAATGGGCCAAAATTCAACAATTTGATGAAAAACACATGGTTATGTACTGTAGGGACTTCCAACATGTTTACGGTAACACGCAAAATAATATGGTCGGCGCCCATCATACAGTTGAACAATTCTAATTGTTTGCCTAATGTTTTACCTTTTCAATTTTAATAAAAGATACTCTTCCAAAACCTGTTTGTTGATATAACATCACTGTACATTGTAGCTTCACAACGCAGATCCATACATCAATATATTATCACAAACATTGTACAACAATGTGACATTCTTATTCCACTGTTAAAATCATCGTGTCCACTTGCACATAATTGTTGAATTTAGGTGGCTGGAAAAAAAATGAATATCAATTTCTGGAAATAGCATTTACATCTATACTTCCGACACTATATTAAAAATTATCAATATGTTATCGTAATCATCGTTACTAGGAGAGCAAATTTATCTATTTCCCATTCAAATACAACATGATTTTCAACACCGGTTTTCTATGTATCAGTTTTCCTGTTTTGGGTTGTGTTTATCATAACTTTGCGTGATGTTACAAGGGAACAATATTTTGATGCCGATGATGGCAGCAAACAGCAAAGCTTTGGGATACAGTTGAGGGCTTGAGGCAAACTGCTTTTGCATCTTTCGAGATGAAAAATTGGGCTGCCATTGTAGCTGACTGTTATTACTTCTCTCACCATTCTGATGAGCCAATTATGTTGATTACGTCCTTTTTTAATAAGCGTTTAATACATTTGCAATCTATCTTCCTTGGCACATACAATCATTTTTGTCTTATCGAATTATATAATTTATTTATTACCATCCCGGTAAATAATAAATGAAAACGGATGAGTTTGTGCATGTTTTTTCCACGACATTAATAAAAGTGACACGTTATGCTAACGACTTTTCCCACAAAGTAATACTTATATTGATCACAACATTTATTGTGACTAGCATACTCCGAATCTAGCACCTTTATTGAAACATTATTTTTCATAAAAGACCAATTTCAACGTTTACTAGAAATATATCAAACTTGGGCTGCACTTGAATTAGGTGGTACGTGCAATTCCTCTGTGACGTCAACAATACGTCACTTCGATAGATGGTGATGAGAGGACGAGTTGCACCCTGCTATTTTTCATGCTGGTGGTTGTCATGGAAACCTCCTCCATCTTGCGTCTATGTCTGAAACATCACAAAGATAGCAAATTACAAATAATTATCGTAAAGCGTAGCCCGACTGTGATAAAATGAATTACCAGTGCGACAAAGAATATATTTTGAAGTCCTGCCTATTGTCTATGAAGCTCTTATTGATCAAGCCCCTATAATTGTAAAACTATTACAACTCAAAGCTCGCAAACATACCCACAACCTGCGCAGTTCTCATAATGCTTTACTACTGCAAACCCCATCATATGAAACAAATATAACCTTAGGAGATCGAGCATTTGTATGCGCAGCCCCTAAACTGTGGAAAACTTACCGTTAGATATTAGAAAATCACCAACTGTAAATACTTTCAGTTCAAAACTAAAAGCATATCTTTTCATTTAATTACTCATCGTAGTCATAGGCACACCAGGAGCTCTTGATGCGCAGTAGAATATAGCTCCTGCGCTTCTTAAATTACTATTATTATTATTTTAGTTCAATGCATAATTATAGCTTTTCTTAGTTTGCCCCTTTTTTAGTATCTTCAAGTATCTCTGTTCATTTTATAAAGCACCTTTTTCTTTTGGTTTCTTTCTATATCATTCGTTCATTGTTTAGTAGCTTATTGGTTTTTGTTGTAGTTTTTGTTGCTGATGGTGTTGCTGATGCATGTTAGCTATAATCTAATCTGTGGGCCCTCGCCTTTCTATATATCCAGCTTTTGTAATGGAACTCATAATGATATTGATATTTTATTTACTTGAAATGATTAGGTTGAGTGAAATACACATAAATCATAAGACAGATCGATGTTAAAATGTCACTGCAACTCCTCCCCCACCCTAGCCCGCTCCTCGCTCCAACTTCTTATTGTTCATTATAAAAAATATATATAATTGATATTATAAAACGGGTTCAAGAATGTAGCCATCCTGATTGCGTGACCGCGCAAAAGAAGGTACTAACGCACGGCTAACCTGCGCGTACGCGTACCTGTGGTGCGTGCAAACTTAAAACGCAATGAAATCGCGTAGTTTAATTGTCATTTTAGCGCAGGGATTACATGCGCGCACTGAAACGCGCATGACTTTTGTTGGCTGCGCCTATGTGATGTCATCCAGGAAAGCAAATGGCAGCCTCCATGACTGCGACTCTTGGCGTTTCTATGGGGTTCGTAACCATTTTTATGGACTTCATAATCATATTGCCGACTCGTTTTATAAAACTATTAATAGATGGTTGTGAGTTCGTGCGTTAGTGCGATCCGGCAACACGCAGGTTTTTATCGTGGTGTCCAACGCACGAGGCGCTAGTACACCACCATAAAACCTTTGTGTTGCCAGATCGCACCAACGCACTCCCAAGCATGAATTAATAGTATAATGCTTTTTCATCTGGATTTTAGGGCAAATGCCCCTGAAAAACTACCCCCTAGGACAATTACCCCCAGGAAAACTACCCCAGGAACTACCCCCTATAGGAAAACTACCCACAGGACAACTACCCCCAGGACAATTACCCCAGGAAAAATTACCCCCATAAAATGACGATTACCCCGATACCCCCACCCCCCGGAACAAAATTTTAGCCCCCCCCCCCCCGGGACAACCCAAGAATCCGGAAGAGCTGTCCGGGGGTAATTGTCCAGGGGGTAGTTGTCCAGGGGGTAGTTGTCCGGGGGTTACTTGTCCGGGGGTAATAGTCTAGGGGGTAGTTGTCCCGATACGACTGTCTGAAGCCTATCGCACACTATACAATATCACTGTGACAGATCTTTGAATAAAGTTGCAAAGGGTCTACAATTAAAAATGGATGGTTAAAGAGAAGGCTGAGTTCTGGTAAAGGTGAAAAATCATTTGTGAGATTTCACATTCTTTTTGCGTCTGTTTTGAGGAATATCATAGAAGAAAGTGTTCCCTGCAAAGGACTGCTCTTCGAATGTACTCATATTCGAAATATGACGTGAAATAGCTGAAAAGTTGGACCAAACTTTCATCCCACATGTGTGTGCAGTCCTATATACCCTTTTCTTTGTGTATCGCATGTGTATTTCAGTAAGATTGAGTTTATTTCTTCTCATTTTGGTGATTCACAAATCTCACAGTACACGCCGATTCTTATACACTGCATAATCAACCTTTCCCAGTTGCTTCCAGTCAGTTTCTTTCAAAATGTAATCGCATAACCAGAACTCAACTTAATCTTTTAAGCAGAAAGGGGTTTCTGAATGACCTTTAAATGGTTTTAAATTGTTTTGAATGGTTTCGAGTGGGAGATTGGGAAATTGCTGGCTGCTGTATAGTCTACTTCTGGACTCTCTTTACTGAATTCTTTTTTCGACGACTGTACGTATTATGCCGAGTGATTGGCGCGATCCGGAAACCTGATGGCCCGAGCAAAAGAGAGTCCAGTGAAATTGCTCCACGCTGACGTCAGGGGTCCAAAGTTCACTAGCGCTTTAGCATGGGGAGGTGCGGCCAATTTTAATTGCTCTCCCTGAAAAATCTCAGGGAAAGTCGTCAGCGTGGAGCAATTGCACTGGACTCTTTTTTCGGGGCCAACAGGTTCTCGTGATCGTGCCATCACTCGGCTTATCGCGTATAGTCGGCGAATAAAAAAATCAATAAAAAGAGTCCAGAACTAGACTAGCTACTGTACACCTATCATTCAAAGGAAAGACCATAATCATTCATTATCGGCTTCGAATCGGGGACAATGTTTCGACTGTTCAAATATCACGATGATTTTTAGCCAATAAGGATTTGAATTTTCACTTCCAATCATACTGCAATTTCTTCCAAAGACCGATCACAGTCAGATTGTACAATACGCTTAGAACATCACAACATGTGGATATGCTCACCTTAATTTCATATCTTCAATTCTGTCTGTGCATATACCGTACATACGGATAGCCTGGGCCGTCTCGTCTCGTATTGCTGCTAAAGCTTTTCTGTAGTTGTTTAGTATTGCACTTCGCGCAGCGTGGCTCTGCAAAACAAGAACAAAATTTCGATAAATTTATAATAGAATGCAACATATATTTGTAAAAGAGGCCAAGATGATTTATGCCTTTTCTTGATAAGTTCTCTATGTATTAGATTTGCCTTGTGGAATCTCTTGTGCAATCTCTTGTGCAATCTCTTGTGCAATACGAATGGTTGTGGGTCTGCTAATTTTGTTGATCCCTAAACCTTTGAAAGTACAAAGAGACTGAGAACGACTTTCTAATTAATAAAAGATATCTAGATATTTCATCATAAAAAGACATAAAGGATTACCATTGGTTATTTATCTTAAAGGAAGAAAAACATTTGTATAATGTACTAATTACGAACTTCTTTATTAGAAGGAAAGGAAAGAATTTTCTGAATTGTGTTTAAAATCATGTCTAACATACATTATATTCTTATGATTGTGTATTTGAGATTCTGAAAGCTTTACCCGTATCGACTCCCCAAATCTCGCCTCTGCTGAGACTTCCTCCTCTCCGTCTCTCCTCTTGAATTTCCACTGCCAAAGTTTGTCCCTATATCTCTTCTTGATTGGCGGATTAATGTCAGGTTTGCACTTTACAACGTACAGTTTGGGCACAAAAAGACATCCAAGATTAGCGATACTTGAGAACATCAGGCCAAAAGAGAGGACGAAGCTTCGATAGTGTCGACCTTTGGGTAAAACTAGATATATGACCAGGATGGTGACCCATACCATGACTTGGATGATGAATGAAAAGAAGATAAACTTTCCTTCCTGGAAGTTCTTTTCGCGATTGCGGATACTGAACGAGACGAATATCCCCACGACATCGAGTGTGATACAGAACGCGATGACTACGATGACGCCGTCGTAGCTCCCCGAGCTGACGCAGTCGACGAACACGAGGCGTTGATCGCGATCGACGGTCTTGGTTACGACTGGGCGACTGGTGAGCATCCAGATTAGGATGCACTGACCGTGAACGAAGAGCACCGCGATCATGGAAAGGGCCCAGTTGTTGAGCTGAACGTGCTTGCGATTGTAATTAGAGTAGGCAGCGAGAATGAGGCTTCCTTCTGTGATAGACACTGGCAAGAGTTGGGTCCCAGCGACGATAAGGCACGTAAGCTCCGAGGCGGGGATGACAGAAAGTGTTGCAGTGACGAAGGTTGTGGTGATACCCAGAAGAACAAACTTCCAGGACCGCGCAAAGGCATGGAAAATAATGGTTGTATTCTCCTTGAGCATGAAGATTACGATGATGACGACACATATCAGCCAGCCGATGATAGCCGTTGCGAGAACTGCCAGGCCGATCTCCGATGTCAGCTCAGTGAAGGTATACGGTAAGTCTAGGCATTCCGTTCGGTCTTCGCTAGATACCTGTTCATTGCCGCAAGGAGGGCATGATAAGGCATTGCTCTCGTTGCTGTAGTGGTTATTAGAGCAAGGCACACAAATCCAACAGCAACTGCTGAAGTCAAGGGTTACACGTCTAGTACCCGGGTAACAGGTCTTCCCACACACCGATGAGGGCCTGGTAGCCGACAAAGTGCAAGTGTTTGTCATTGGCCAATAGATCTCTTCCACATTCGATATAGACACTTCAGCTTCACGCCAATGGCCGACGATTTTTAGATGGAACTCCTTCGAGCAGGGATACTTTGGTTGTAAGTTGTAGAAGTCGTACCAGGCGACTTCGGCAAGGTTTCCGCGTGGGTCCGGTGCCAACCTGAAGCCTGAGTGGCCTAAGAAGTCTGCATTCTTCATGGAGTCAATCAAAGCTTCCCCAGGGATGCCACCTGGACGTTGATCGCACTCTACATTGTTACAATCAAGAGTAACGTGCATAGCACGGGCCACTACCTCGACAGAATCCACCACAGATGAGACCAAAGACGTATTGGAAAAGGCAAGGGTAGTGTTAAAGGACTCTTCCCCCGTGCATTTCCTATCGTAGACATGGAAGGGTTTCTCGGACACACCTGGTAAGTAGCACTGGAAAAAGTCCTGCCAGTACTCGTTCAAGAATGGATCCTGGTAGTCCAATGATTCAGGGGTCAGACCCAGGATGTAGTCTTCGAACTTGGGGATGGTCTCGGTGTGAGGGAAGACGCCTATCATTCCATTGGTGACCCGAGATATCTCCGGATCCAATATGGTTTTCGATGCTCCCCAACCATCGCTGCCGATCCACATGTAGCCGGTGACGTTGTGCTCAGCGAAATAGGTGAGGAGTTGGCTCATGGGGGCCTCATTGGCAAAGGCAACAATCACTCGAACATCCGGGATTTTTCTAAAATTGAGCAAACCATAATAACAGATCAATAATAATTCATTCACCTTATAGAAAGCTTTTTTCAATATGCTGTTGCCATTTATGAACTTGTCAAATTACCATCTTTTATCACATCTAGAAATGTTTACAGAGGATAATTTACTAATTTATGCACACCTCAATGGTATTGCTAAAGGGACAGTTGCTTTTTCATCCGTCGCGAGAATTGAATATCATATAATTTGATTAACAAAAGTTAATATTTGGTAGTTCGGTGTGAACAATTTAGTCATGTCATTTAGATTTTATCTTTTTTACAATACATGAATGAATTAGCATCATCAGCAAAGAAACCGAATTTAGATAATAAATTTTCTTGTCTACCACAATGGAGTAGGCAGTTAAAGTGATACGAATCTGTTTTCCTAAATATTTGTCATTCCTGTCAATTTTTTGGACTGTTATTTTTGTAATATTTACTAATGTTACATTTGGAAATTTGACCTGATATGGCATACATGTATATAACACGATGATCACTAACGCCTGTTGCCCAAGAGGCTTCATTTCGTTTACGTTATTTCCAAATATAGCCGGAATAGGCACCTAACCCTAAAGCTCGGCTCACACGAGACGTCATTTCGATTGCGTCAGTACCTGCGCTAATCGAGCCTGGGACGGCAATTAACGCAGACTCCAGTTACTAAAAGTATTATTTGCACTGCTCATTTTGCAATAAAATTTGAAACGATATCACTCATTCATGACGCACGAAAGATCATAATAATCACTGACGCGGTTTTATTGTCGGAAAAAGACGCCTCGTGTGAGCAAGGCTTTACGTCAGTAATTCAACGCCAGTGCTGGCACCCGGATGTTACTGTTCAGATATGAATTCACTCTGTGTTTATCTGCCTCTCACTTGGCGCGTCAAAGACCGTGCAAGTCACTGACGCAGTGCTACGTCAGCAAATGGCGCCTTGTGTGCAACGAGCCTAACATACCAACCCGTTATCATCGACCACTAACCTGAGGTCGCTGACGATCATCTCATATTCCGACTGGTCATCGCTGACGCCGAAGATCCTCTGGTAAGCGATGCAGATGTTTCGCTTGGAAGCCTCCTCTTCAAAGACGTACACGCCGCTCACGCCGTAAGCTCCCTCGTTGTTGCCAAGTAGGGCGACGGTATGAAAGCCGAGATGTTTGGCGAGGTGGGCCATTGCCTGGGCCTGGTATGTGTCCGTCGGGACAGTCCGGGTAAAATAGCTACATGTACAAAGATGAATGAAGGCAAAGTAACTTAAAATTCAAGCGTGTTAACGTATTACAAAACAAAGACAATTTAAGAAAATGTATTTGATAGTGAAACTGTAACATTGCCGTAATTGCAAAGGGCTGCTTATGAAGATAATGGATTTGGACAAAAAGACTGAATGAAGAAAAAAAAACGAATTTTGCTACAATTCCAAAAAGAAACATCTAATCAATTAGGTAAAATTTAATTTAGACTTTGAAACTATTGTTTTCTACAGCAATTGCAACGAATATGCAAGGTCGTTGAAATTCAGGGATAAATGGTTATGATATAAAACTTTTAGATAAATTCAGTACTTGATGAACTTTTCCGTAGCCGGTCCCCAGCCGGTCCCCATATCACACCAGATATAAATCGAGGTATAAGATAGTATGAACCTTAAGAGAAGATCAGAAAGTACATTAATAGCCTACTTTAAAAATATATAATATTCATTTGGCGTAGCACAGGTATACTAATTTGAGGATCATCGCCATCACAGGGGGTGCCCTGGTATTACTCGGTGGATGAAGTGTGAAATAACGAGGCCATTGATTAGGCGGAGGGAGTGGATGGTAGCATCTTCTTTTTCAATTCATTTATCTTCTCCCTTTTCGTCCTTTCCCTCCCCCTTTCCCTTGCCATTCGATTGGGGAAGGGGGACTACCCCCCAGGCCCCCGTAGCTATGCCACTGTATGTATGTCCGTGCTTACTTAAATCTGGATTCGCTAAGGATGTCACTGGTGGCAGCATAGCTGACTTCAGGCAAGGTAAAGAGATTAAAGAGACTTGCCACTGAGACGGCTGCGCTGCTTGTGGATGGTCCTACTACAGCAGCTATTGACTGCTGATCAGATTCACTGCATATTTGAAGGAGAAAAAATGAAATAGATAAAACAAAAGGATAAGAACAAGAAATTCTGTATGCGAGCAGGTTTCTTGGTGATACGGATTTCAGTCATTTTGACTTATATGGCAGGTCTATCAATCCATAAACACAGGAACACAATATTACAGATAAAACATGCTCGACATGGCGATTAGCAAAAATTTTCCGTTCCATTACAGGTTGACTTAAAACCAATTTCGTAGGAACGAACGGGGAAGGCCAGGGCGGCTGAGGCCGCTACACTTTTTAGAAGTAAATGGAAAGAATATCGGGGAAGTACGAGATAAAGAAGAAGTAGAAAGAAAAAGTGTAAGATGAAAGAAAGAAATGAGGATACCACTTAAACAAAGGAGAGCAAAAAAAAGAAGGAAAAGAAGAAGAGGAGGTTGGAGAAAATGGAACATGAGGAGAAAAAGACGGAAGAAAAGGATATTTAAAAAATGGTAGTAACAGTAGAGGAAGAAGTAGTATACAAAAGAGATGGAGAAGAAGGTGAAAATATACACAGGAAAAAGAAGAGTAAGAGGTGAAAAAAGAAGAAAAGAAGGGTATGAAAACTGTCATAATCAATATTTACCCCTCTAAAAAGATAATATACAAAACAGAGTAAATATTAATCTTTGCAAAGTACGAATAAAATATCCACATTTAGTTTAGCCTGCCGATATCACATTTTGTCCTGCCATTTCGGAGCATGATCTTGAACAAATTAATAATACATAAAAGCTTTTATGAATTCACCATCATGAGTATTTTTTCATTAATGTATAAAAGACAAATGAGGTTCTTTTGATCACAAACATGCCGCTTCCTATCATATCGTTAATAAAAAAACGCCCGATATTTTATTCCTACGCAAACGAGGGGGAACAGAGAGACGCTCAATCCCCTATTTTTCATTTTTCATGTATATATATATATATATGTTTTTGCTTTTCACAGACTTTGGGACTTGGACCCCCTTTATAATCTTCAATAACCATTTTTGTTTCCTTTTTGTTTGGCGGATTTGTAATAAATGGACGATCTGGACCCCTCCTTTAAAATAAAATCATGGATCCGCCCCTGACAATGTACGTGCACCTCTGGCTATATCCGCAAAAGTTTGTCTTATTATCCTAATCATGCTAATGTTCCAGACAAATGACATGTCAACTATTTGTCAGCCGGCATGATGAAAGCAACGTTTATTTCATTTTCGAGTCGAGATGAAACGGGGCTTCTCGAGTGCGAAAAATATAAATATGACATGAGAATATAGGATAGACAACTTTATGAATATTTAAATTTTTGTAGCGTGTAAGGCTTAAATGATTCAAACGATTTCAATCAATCAATCATGACTTAGAATGCTCCCGCTATTGCTATTTTTACAATCCCTGTTTTTCTGCTGTAAATTTTGTCATGGCCATCGCAAACCTTAGACGATATGAGTACGTTTATATTTTGGAGAAAAAAAATCAACAAGATGACTAACGAAATTTAATCTTAATTCTTGATGGTTAAGGTACATAATGATCATATGAAAAGCAATATGGAAATTGGGATGTATATCAAGCCTCCAGTCAGATAAGTATCTCAATCGCCTAAAAGTCGGAGGGCAGTCGTGTGACACCGGCACGATGTCACTACGATACGCAACCGATTTGCGACTTTACTACATTTGGAAGGCTCAGAAAAGCCCGTCATCTTGATAAGAATATCCAGGTTAAAATTTTATCGGGACCTCGGTCAAAAAGAATTTACATTCTCAATTTGTTATATCTACTCTGGCCTGAGAATTATGTTCATTCATTTATTTCTGTAGAACCCCCCCCCCCCCCCCCCCCCTTCTCTCTCTCTCTCCCTCTCTCTCCATCTCTCCTCTCATTCCAAAGCTTTCTATATCTGCATAATATAGCTTCGTTTCTGTCTGCCCTCCATCTCCCTCTCTCTCTCTCTCTCTCTCTCTCACTCTCTCCATCTCTCTCTCTCTCGCTCTTATTCTCATAATTCGTTAACACTCATTGCATCGGTATACATACCCGTCGCAGTTTGACGAATCCTGTGTTGCAATAAAATAGACCGAGTTCCGCACTGCAATATTTGGATCCGTACACGTGTCGTATATGTCAAAACCTGAAGAAGGAAAAAAAGAAACAAGAGAAAGGGCCCAAAATAATTATTTCACTTCAGTGAATAATTATTACAGACGTACAATGGATCGAGTCAAGGTGGGGGGGGGGGGGGGGGGGGGGGGGTGCAGAAAATATTGAACAGAAATTGTGTATCCAGCATAGTTCGGCAACGAAAATGTACCCCTCTCCCTTATTTTTTATTTGTTAAAGTTGTATGACGTTTTATCTTTTTGTTACTTATGTGTAAAATGGAAATAGAGACCGATCTTGGGTGAATGAGAATTTCAATAATTCAAGTAAATTTGAATATAAAATTACAACTACATAACAATTCCTTTTCGATTATTTGATTATCATAGTCTGTTAGGTGCCTTCTATTGTACAAGTCTTATTAATTTTTTTTTCTCGTCTATTGTTTTTACCCGTTCAATACAATTTTGTGTTTTTATACAAGATGGATGATAAATATAGTTGAAAATTAAAATGTTCCACACGCGGGGCTGCCCAGATACATTATGCCCCTCTCCCTATTTGGAGGGGATTCCGCCCCCCCCCCCCCCTGTATCCCAATATTATGATACACCATTGCACTTGTAATTGGTCGCTGCAACTCGAGACATCACCACCAAGAGGAGAATGATGAGAGGCGGTGAGGCCTCGCTGAACCGGTTTATTCCGATACCGAGCAGATCAGGTTACTAATGTATCCAATTTTTTATTATAAAACAGTGATATTAATTATTATATTTTATAGGACACGACACCAACCCATTCTAAGTATCGAAGTATCCCACACATGAATATAAGTGACAAAGAAAACGCTGAGTGTACAATTTGTCTCTAAAATTGCATTTTTACGTAGGCCCTATCTTCATGCAGAACATTTTCCACGGCATGGTTACGAAATGCACTCAGAACACAGAGAAATACAGAAGCGATATATCGCATTTGAGAAACACCTTCTTTCACTCAACTTTCCGAAATGCTTCCTTAAAGGGATACTCAACCGTGATCGTTACCTGAAAATGCCGTTGCCCCATGGGGCGCAATCTTCGCACAGACTAGTCGCTGCGCAACATGCACGCTCCGCCTGAGCTCGAGCTCTCTTGCGAGATTCGGTCGGCTTCGTGCAGTCCGAAATAAAATCCCAGTAGTCCGACGGACGCGTTCGACTCACAAACTTTGTGTACGAGTGAACGGGGCTTACGCAATCCTGATTTTCCCCCACGGCCGCCTGGTGGCGTATCCTTTAAGCAGTCCAATGAGATAAATTAAAGCAGGTCTGCTATAATCAAGAAAATTGAAAACGCCAAAAATGAATTGAAAAGTACAAGGTGTCGCATCAATGACCTTAGGCTTTAATGATAAATTCGGCCATAAGAATGATACGCAAAATATGAAGAAAAAAAAAACGCATGTGAACGAGAAAATAGTAAGTATATTAATCAATCCAGGTTCACTTTGATAAAAACATATTGCATTCTTGATGGGGGGGGGGGGGGGGTGATACTATATACATCAGGGATCAATGCCCGTGTTTGGCAAAGGGGATTGCGAAAGACATGCCTTCAAAATGGTCCCCCTTTTTATTCATCGTCAGCCATTTCTTACGAAAACCTTTGAAATGTTTGCTAATGCTATTCACTATGGTTCACGCACCAGTTGACCATTATCGATTATCGAACAATTTGTGATTTGCTCATGCAGGAATAATGTAGGGGAAATGTTAAAAATAAGAAGGTCGTGCAACGGAAACAACATGCGTGGAAAAATAACAGTAAACAAGATGAAGTTGATGGCTCAAACTGTTCTTGAAATATTGTGATAACCAGAATAAAAAGCCTCTAACTAAATGTTAATTGACCTCTTTGACATTTAACCTAGTATTTACTCCTTATAACCCAAAAGTCTGATCACTTTATCTCCTCCTAGCCATGAATACAGAATAGTTGAGATATATTATACTATATTGATGTGAGGAATCTCCTTCAGGCTATGCGGTCGTTATATGTGATTTATATGATGAATTCTCCCATTATGGGTGCTCACAAAACATTATTCAAAATATTCCCTTTTTCAGTTTTATACAGATGTCCATGTCTTCCCGCGAAACACATTTTTGTTGCACCACAAGAATGAGGAAATGCATAATTTAGGTAGAGTGATTTGGATACTAGTATACAAAAAAATATGAAATAGTATTCCATGCATGTATCACATTATATATCACGACCGTTCTGTCAATTCTGAATCGCAAAAACGGACGCTATAATGTAAAGCTGTATTTTCAGAGTGAATTACCGATCAATAAAAATGTAAAGAACAAAATTTATCACACCTGTTAGCGTTTTGAATAACTTCTGATTCCTTTGGTGTAGGTAACTTGTAACTTTCAGACAAAAAGAAAATTCAAAACGACGTTCAAAAGATGAAATGGTTTGGACCGCATTGTATATCCTCACTTTCAATAGCTGTACATGCCCTTTAAAGGGACACCACTTTCCGTGACCACTCACTAAATCACCATCAAGCGATCGTAAATTTTCAAATGCTTTATCTCAACTTCCCTCTCCCCCATCTTTTCCCCCATCAAGAATCCTTAACCAATATACAGTATACTTCAGTTTCACGCAACCTCTCATTGGGGTCCCAGCTCTACAATTTCTCTGGCGAAGGAAAGAAGAGAAGAGAAGGGAAGCAGAGACAGAGAGAGAGACACACAGAGAGACACAGAGAGACAGGGAGAGACAGAGAGAGAGAGAGACAGAAAGAGAGAGAAAGACAGGGAGTAGACAGGTAGAGAGAGTGAGCATAATTATGTTTGAAAAGACCATTTTCATGTGGCTCGGGGGAATATCTTTTCAATTTCCCCACGATACATTACATTGTGTAAGCGGATAAAAAAAAGAAACAAAATGTACATTATCCACATCGCATCATTCCATCAAAGCCATTTCTATTTCCGCAAAGAATATTCTTTCTGATTGATGCTGTTGGGAATTGTGCAGGACACATGTACCTTATAAATAGCATGTAAGCAATTGGTAGTTCCGTATGACAAAATGACAAAAGCGTAGTACAACCACTTGCTACAAATTTAACACGCACAGAGATTTTTGGACATGTCCACCCCCCCCCCCCCCCCCCGGCGAGAGAATCCTGGATCCTTATTCTCATATTATTTTCCTTTTATAAAAACCAAACCAAATCCAAATAGGTGATAGTGCGATTTCGAATTCAAATCAATCCAATAAAGGTTTATTAGAAATATTTTCACCCAAAATATCTTATCATAATAATCGTAGGCTACATTCAAGAATGAAGAAATAAGATCTTTTCAAGCACATGTCTGGTGACTTATTATATCACGCATGCGCATCGAATCATAAACCAATGAATCAGTGCCTTATTAATCATTATCAAAATATACATTTTCTCATCATTGAACACCCGTGAATCCTTACAAAGAAACCAAAAGCAAATAGTAAAATATACCAAGACGGATGGCGTTTTGGAGATTGGGGGAAATTTCCAGATAAAAGATTTAATGGTTGACAATGAGTTTATTTGACAGTCGGGGTTAAAATTTTGTTTCACTTTAGCTTTAAACGAATGACTCGAGCGCAGCCGGATGCTGATCCCTTTTCCCACCACATTCTTTTACCAAACAAGAGTCATTCTCAAAAGGATAACATTTTGGAGTCAAAAGCAAGTACTTTGGAACCTACAAAATTACAACATAATCACAAAATGTGGCTTAATATCCTGAATATTGAAATGTATTGGGTATTGGTTCGCGCATATGCGAAGATAACGCATACGCGTGGCAAAAAACATGAAATAATAATTCCATATTATAGGTCATGTGCGGCGATTTCTTGTCACGGCAGGGGGGGGGGGGCGACGAGCCTTTACCACTGGTCGTTGTGTAGTGTGTACAAAATTCATCCATGCCATTATGTGAAATAAAAAAGGCATTCCGAAATTTCACCTGTAATATACGTTGATCCACATGGGAAAAACAGCAGTCCCGCCCCCCCCCCCCTTATAACAATAATAATCATAATAAAACTTTGTTCGCTATCTAATTAATCTATTATTAATAGCCTTTCCTGGAACTGTTTTTACACATCCTGACCCCATCCCCATGATCCAGCCAATGCACATGATTTTGCTATGATATGTATCATTGCATTTTGTCTGTAATGTTTCTTTTTTCCATCGTGATTGCAAAAATAAATACAAAGCAATACAATCTCGCTCCCATTCCAATAAACTTTACTCTTTACTAAATTTCCAATGTTACTTTGATACTCTTCCACATATTGATAAAACTCAATGGTGATAGCTCATAAATTATTTGTTCACATTATAGGCATGACAGACGCCTGTACTTGACGATCCATTCTCGACATTGCCCTCTCTCTAATTTGTGCAGGTTATTAATTAACGTCAATAATACAGATATCACCTGGCTAGGCTATATATTTACTCTGTCGACCAATCAAGCAAATATCGACGGATTAAGATTAAAAATCACCTGGCATTGTTTTTTTTTTTGCTTGGCCATGTTCGCAACAAAAATGTTTTAACAATGGATTAAATCTATACGTGGTGGCTTCTGAGTTGAAATTGCTTTTGCCAAAATGGCTAGCGGTGGAGAAATTGGTTTACTTGAATCAGCTTCAGAAATTCGTGGTCTACTAAGCGTGAAATCGTCGCACCTGCTTAATTGCACGGGAAAACGAGTTACAGAGCAAAATCAGGGGTGTAACCTTAATTTACACCATTTCGGTATACAGCCCCCCCCCCCCCCCTCCAAAAAAAAAATCGCTAAAGGTCATGTTAAAACATTTGATTTCAAGCTAAATAAAAACTAGTCAAATTCATCATCATAACGAAACACTAATTTTGCCATGAACGATGTGCATTTGTTTTAGATATCATGAAAACATCATAACAAGGCCCGATTACCTAATTATAGTTTTCTCAGAATGCCACATTATATAGACTCAGAAGTTTCTCGTATAACGATTTCCCAATATTGCATAATTTTCCAGACAATTTGAATGATTACTTGCTTACTCGCAAGATGAGTTATAGATGACGGATTTCACGACGATGGAAAGAACCCAGCATTGTATAGTTTTATGTTACAGCAACTGAAAAGAGATATTTCCCATAGTTTATAAAGAATATTATGATGCTGATGATGATCACGACTGCATAAATTGCAGAAATAACAATTTCTTTTGGTTGGTACAAAAATTACGTTTAGTTCTGTTTTCTAAAAGGGTATTATCGTGAATGAATACAGAAAGCAAGATGTTTTTTTACGCGCGTCAATATCATACTCATGAAGGGTAGTATTTCATATTTTTACATGGACCTGAAAATTATTGAAAATAACGTTCATTAATTTGCATAAGAATGTAAAAAAAATCATCTCTGAAGGTTTTAAAGAATAAAACCCCAGAAAACTTAGATCAACGTTTAGTATATTGAACGTGTAGTATATGTGAATAATTATCGTTGATTTACGTACTTTATTATAACTAGAGGAGTCATTAAAATTTTTAACAGCAACAAAAAGAAATACATATCATTGTCGCCATCCATTTTGCTTCCCTTAAAGCATTTCACTCTAAAACAATCTAGTCAAATATGAATAGAATCTAGTCAGATTTGACTAGAAGAACTATTCCCACGTGACCCAGTACTATTCTACAGTCAAAACTACACCAGAATCTGGGTCAAAACGAAGAGAAACCTAGTATAAAAATGAGCAGAGTTCTAGTCAGAATGACTGGAATCTGATTAAAAAAATATGACCAGGCGATCTGGTCAATAAATGATTAAACGGTTTTTTTTAAGTGTTTGACTATTTTTTTTCAAAATGTATATATTTTTGAATGTCGAATAGACCTAGTAAAAAAGCAGATGATGACTTTTATTCGATCTCACTGGATCACATAAAGATCTAAAATGGTTTTATTATACATCTTACAGATACTTTGTATTCCCTTCGGCATATAATTATCTTCTAATTACTGTCAATTAATATATTTTAAAAGTGATGCATCTCTCCGTGTTTTTTATAGTGATCTGTTTGACAACCAAATCTAATTGATTTTTTACACGAACATGACGAATGAAGGTTTGACAGTAAATTGTGAATGAACATGAAGAACGGGATAATTCGATAGGATTTTAAAATAAAATCTAATAACTGTCGCATATACTTGGTATCAGATGTCTCGAATGTATATAATTTTGGGATGCATTATTTATTTTGACAGACCAACGAATGTATATGATTGAGGCATCCATTATTTATTTTGATAGACGAATTAATTTCATCACATTAAGACTATTTTAGTTCAAGGGAATGTGAAATTCAATGACTGTCATACATTTGATTGCTGTCAAATTAAAGGCCATGTTTTATCGTGATATAAAATCTTAACCATTTATAATCTACATTTTGATGCTGGTAGATCATAATGCCAAAAAGTTGCAATAAGAAATGGACTAACGGTTGTTCCAAGTTTTCCTAATAAATATTTAGAGCTATATTAGATAATTAAAGATAAGTTTCTTATTTCAAGTATGAATATTTGCTTTTAACTTATTATGATAAGAAATTTCACAACTTGATAAAGAGATATTCTGTTATTAAATCAATTACATCGCGCCTATTTTCAGGATCATCCGCGTGTTATCACACTCGTGGTGACGCAAACATACTGTATTTAATATTGAATAATGAGCGGCAACTGATTAGCCCGATTAATAAGCACTTGAGGTTCCAAGTCGTCCGTCACAAGGCGTCGGCCTTTAACCTTCGGACCCCAACCCTAATCGGCTTAACTTCACTGACATAAGCGTGTTTGTTTAATGTCTAATTACACAAGGCTACCACCGATAATATACCTCACCGCTATATTATCATCATAAATACTTTAAAACCGTGTCAGTGACTTGTAATAATAATACTGCTATATCTGTAGCGCCTTTTCAGAGTATAGATACAAAGCGCTTTACATAATACAATTAACAAATAACAATGCTGCTTACAAGAATATGCATAAACAAGATTTGCATCAAACCTGATTGCATGAAGGGGTTGATTACAAATTATAATACAAAAAGTAAGAGAACTATGACAAAAGATCCAAGACGAAAGCTGATAAGCGTGTATTACTGAAAAAGGTGTGTCTTAAGATGTTTCTTAAAAGTATCCAGTGATGCGTTATTTTTTTATAAAATTGGGTAGATTGTTCCACGCATTGGGGGGCGGTGGCTACGAATGCTCGTTTACCAGCATTGGTACGACATCTTATGTGAAATATAGAATATTTTAATTTCTGCAGATTTCACAATTAGGAAGCTCTCATTGAATTGTGTATAGGTTGCAACAATGGCAATTACACATGTTCAGCGAGGAATCAAACCTTGTTTCACATTATAACAAGGAAAAATTAAAGTATTTCGTATTTCATGTAATAAAATACAAAAGAAATAGTGAGTGGGTGACGTCACTGGTTCCCTCATTTGCATACTGAGCAGGATGTGCATACAACTGTTTTGCGAAATTAAGCGAAACTTTAAAATACCATAACTTTCTAATTTTACATCCTATTTTGATGAAATTTTCAGTGTTATGCTTGTTGGATTTTTCTCTATTTATTCAAATCAACTTTTTACTAGGGTGGACTTGGCCTTTAAGGTCTGCTGCGCGTCATGAAAGAGTGAATTGCAACTTGAAGAGTGCAAGCAATACTTTTAATAACTGGCGTATGGGTTGATTTCCTTCACAGGCTTGCTTCTATAGAACAGGTATTGACGCAATCGAGGCGTCATTCGACTAAGTTGTTACCTGTGCTATTATAAAAACTGAAGGCAATTAGCCGATGTGGCAGTGCTTCGAAACAATATTTGCACTGCTCGTTTTACATTCATTGTTTACATGATACCACTCTCATATATGGGGCGTCAAAGATTGAACCAGTCGCTCCTCCGTCTGGGCCCTGTTTCATAAAACTTGTCATCAATGTAAAGTTGCAATAACTGTTATAAGCTACCGAAATCCTTGCATCTGATTGGCTGAGAGCAAATTTGTCGGTAAAAATTACCAAGGTGTCCCTGTCAAGCTCTTGCGAGCTTATGACGATCCATTCATATATGTATATATTTCTTGATTACACCATGTATGAAGATTATGATTATAATGATGTGTATATATATGAAATAAATAAATCAAATCAAATCAAATCAAATCAAGGCACTTGATGAAACGCCCCCAGGGCCCTGTTTCATATAACTCGCTCGTCATCAATGAAAAGTTGCAATAACTGTTATAAGCTACTAAAGTCCTTGCATCTGATTGGCTGAGAGCAAATTTGTCGGTAAAAATCACCGACAAGACACTTGATGAAACGGGACCCCCCCCCCCTCTTCGGTTAATGACGCCCCGTGTACATTGGGCATCAGGAATACACGTAACAAAACAATTGAAAGCCCCAAGACCGAGAACATGTGACCTTTTCCCGTAAATATAAACCTGGCAAATTGTAAACAAGACTTGCATCACTGTCCCGATGGTACTAAACAATTATTATTTTTAGTAACATAGAAAATGCTTCACTTGAAACAAAGTACCTCTATGCTGAAACTTGCATTAACGATTGCACATGAAAAAATTTGTCATTGTCTGAGAATTGTTCTGAAATTTGTGTTTGTTTATTATTTTCCGCCTTGTACTGTTGTGCGTATACTTTTATGTTTGTTTCATTCAATTAATGTGACTATGTATAAAAAAAACCCAAAATACAAGTGATTTGAATCACAAAATCTCGCTGTTCATACAGTGTGAGAGATATTTTAGCATGCGTGTGAAAGTAAATATGACACTGTATGAACAGCCTAATGCAGTCTATATAGGAAGACAGACAACAACATGACAATCACGAAAGTGACTAGTGGCGTAGAAGAACAGAGACCTCTTATCATGTACCATTATTTTTTTTTCCTAAATAGCTTCACACGCACTAAAAAGGTCACACTAGTCGAGCGTGTCGAATGGCAAAGTGTTTTGCCTATGGGCTTTCATCCCATTTACAGTTCAAAGTAGGGCTCTACAATTGCCTTCGAGGAAATCTTCTCTAAAAGTTTACGACTAGCTGAAACATCATCAGACAACCGATAAACCAAAATTGTCGCCAACATGACTGAAGTCAACGCCCTTTTCTTTTTTTTTAAACGTTAGGAGGGATCATTGAAAATTCATTGTTAATTAATTGGCATTTAATCCCCGCCACGAATGCACTCAATGAAATACATGTCGCCTGAAAATACGGGTTTAAAATGTCATCAAGTGTATGCACCCAAATATTCCAGACCTTCTATTATACTTGACATAATTATCTATGGCATCCTTCAGCATTTCGCGAGGTATGATTGCTTCCGAGTAGGCATACAAAGAAGTGTCATCCCGGACTTATTATCAGTAACGATATATCAAGATATCAATTAAATATTTGTGACCTACCATTTGTTCGCTTTATTCGATTTCTTAATTATCATTCTTCTTCACTCATTTGTGTTTTCAGGGAAGTGTTTCAAGAACTGGTCTAATTAGGCCAAAGGATTACCCATTAATTGCTCGATGCGTTATGATATGTCTATTTGCCATCTGATTTAATATTTATTATTTCCTGCCATAGCTGTAGAAACGTGGATACTCATTAAACTTTGACGCAAGCACTGGCTGCAGACGGGATACCGTGTATAAAGTAAAAAAACTGATATTAAATTCTTGTCGAAGTTAGCTTCTGGCACATCTTACCTCAGTATATCTCATGATTCTGCATGATATGAAAATATTAATATTTGAAATTTAGTTGAAACCATCTTTATCCGTTCTTCTACTATTTCTTCCACTCCACTCGGACATTCTCTCTCTCTCTCTCTCTCTGTCTCTATTCGTCTCTCTCTCTCTCTCTCTCACTCACTCACTCTATTCCATTCTCTCTCTCTCTCTCTCTCTCTCTCTCTATGTGTGTGTGTGTGTCTGTCTCTCTCTCAGTCTATCTCTACTTTTTTTCTCTCTTTTTTTGTGTTATTGCATATTCCTGTCATAAAAATCTAATAATATTGGCAGTTTTCTATACCCACTACTCCCATTCCGATATTGGTAAGGAATTATTTACGCCACTATCATGATTATGACATGTAGAGCCGATTTAAAAGTTGTGTCACAGATTTGAAAACGTTTCAAATTCACTTTCGCTATATTCATTATATTTTGATTATCGTAATGTATTTCAAATTCTAAATCTACTTTATTATTCAGTGAACTAAGTATTTTTTTTTCATGATTACCGAGATCAATATGAATTAATGTTGTGCGTCATTCACGTCCTCAGTAAAAGCGTATTTCATACTTTGTCTCATGGAATTAATCATTGCAACATGAGTCTGTTGCTTTTACAGGCATGTTTAGACGGAAGCATTGATGGGGTTCATAATTCTAAGGATAATTTCACGGGGAAATGTATCATAGCATTCGGAAAGGAAAACGATGATTGTAGCCTTACAAATACGAAAAAGCTGTTCTTAAAACAGTTTTAATGGCCCATATGCACTGCTCAAACATGTAGAATTGATATATGTATTTTGTAATCTATAAAGCTCATACTTTTACTACGATGAAAGTACATGTACGGGATGGCAAATGCTCGGGAGACCGCTCTCCATAAATGTCACGAATTCTGCCGTTCATTATAACGATGCAAACAAACTCACAGAAAACATAAAAACTCATCGACACCAACTGTATCAGTATCTCAAATCAAATACTTATGATTTACAAGCTTTATCTTTTTTTTATGAAATATGATATGAATTCAACGACATTGTGAGGTAATTTGAAACGATACTTGAGCGCACTTGAAAATGCCAAATGCATTCCAAAGTATTGCAATGCATTCCCATTTATCGTTTCTCACCCTAAACATTAGAATAGCTTGGAGAAAATTATCACAAATTGACTATGAAGTAGGGTGTTCCCCCACTTTGTATCGCACCAATAAACTTTATGTTGAAACTTCTAAAAGCAATATAAAAGTATTTTTCACTGATTCGTGACAATCAGAGCGACATATTTATGCTAATATGAACATTGCTTAATTATATCATGTGCATGCTGTGAAATATGAAATATGAAAAACCACTTCAGAGGATTGTTTTGTATTTCATAAAATATCACCGCGTCAAAAAATCAATCAATCAAAAAAAAGATGGCGGTGAGAGAGAAAGGACTTGCACTTTGTTTCATCACAAGCATAATATCGGCTGATTTTGGCTATCTCTTTCAATTTTGCAACACGCGACAGGAGTTTGATGAGTGAGTGCAAAAATATCAATAAAGTGTGTTGAACTATAATGGGAGGGAAGAGAGTCGGTTTCTTTTTGCCACAATCATTTCTTTTTAGTGTCCATGTGGAACAGGGCGAATCCTCTCTTCATCCATCCTTAAATTCTCTGTCTCTGTCTCTCTCTCTCTCTCTGTCTCTCTGTCTCTCTCTTTGTATATTTCTCTATTCCTCCGTCCCTCTATCTTTCTTTTCCTCTCTCTCTTCCATTATATTTATATCTATATATTTTTACGTCAGAGTGTGTCCTTCCCCCCCCCCCTCTCTCTCATGTCTATTATCTCTTCTCTTTATTCTCAATTTTTTTCTTTGTCACTTTCTCATCCCGCTGTCTCTCTCTCTCTCTCTCTCTATCTCTCTCTCTATCTATCTGTTAAACATACACGCACACCCCCCCCCCCCCCACACACACACACTCTCTCTCTCTCTCCCTCTCTCTCTCTCTCTCTCTTTCTCTTTCTCTCACTTCTCTCCCATCTCACTAATCATACAAGACAATTCATTTAAAGCAGTCGGCTGATCATATAGATTCCCAAAGTACCATCCGCTGATGCTAACATCTTGAGGCATAACAGCCTTTATAATTATGACTAATTTTGTATATCTACAAAATAGACCTATACATGTATTAACAAGGAAAATCTGGATCGGGATTCTGTGTGTCATATGAATGATAAGTAATTGTAAGACTGGAAGGGGGTCAACAGAGAGTGGGTGCCACGATAGTGAAAATGGCGGAAAGAAGGGTATAAGGTAAAACCTTTTAATGGATAACCCCCTGGGCCGTGGGGAATGACAGGTGTAGATGCATTGCAAAGAAGATCCCGCGCACCTAACCTCTCACAAGGTACATAAGAATATACAGATGATACACGTAGATATAAAGTAAGAAGTGTAATATATGCCCCGGGGTCTCCAGCGAATAAATTATTGAAATGCTGATATTTTGACGCATCATTGAAAACAACCTTTCGAAGGGTTGGGGATTGAGCTGTTTACATATTATAATTATACCGAGTATTCGTAGCTCATTGTCAACATGGTCAAAGGTTTGGTATCAAAGAAGATACATGCATTCATCCTCGAAGTGTATACAAACAGTTCTTTATTTAAATTCCTGTTGTAAAAATAAAAAGTATTCTTTTTTACGAGAAATATTACCACTGATTAAACAACAATATGAGGACATAACAAAAGTATCTTTATAATACGTTTACCGCAGTTCTAGAATCACAACTGATGATACTACTTATTCATTTTGATATTGTTACAACGAGTATAATACATAAAATATGAATACCCGCAGTTTGGTGTATAGAATTACTGAATGAAAATGTAGTTATTCCAAGATCAAATGAGACATGGCCAAACTTGAAAATTAATTGCCTTCAGTTGAACTGAGAATTTATATTTGCTATTATCCGTAATAATAGCTGACCACGGATAAGTATTTTACTATATATTTTGATATCCAAGTTGACCATTAAGATGAAGATTATGACTATGATTAAGATTACCACAGATGGGGTTGAGATAATACGCATGTACTCTGTCCTTGGCATCGAATCGACTTTGTCAAACCCATACGGAGATTTACAGATAGTGTTTAGCACTATAAACACTACAAACACCAACTATATATTACGATTATTTTAATTTATGTAAAGAAGCTGACCTTTCGGGACAAGATAACATTGACATTTCAACAACTTTCGCAAGACTATATACCATCAGACCATGACTACTGTTTTCTGTACTAAAGTACACACGTACGACCTACTTCATCAGTTTGTGTTACGTATCATTTCATAATTATCCCTTATAATTTTAAAGTCAAGTCAGTATGCCTATATAATGCTATTACATGATAATTGACAAGTAATTAATATTTAACTACGAAGCGCGCAGTATATATCCTTACTTTATTTTTGCGTGTCAGAGAGTATTTCAACGTAACAAAAGCAGACGACATTTGACAGTTTTTAATCATGCCTGAAGATGATATATCCGAGTGGTAAATTCATTTACCCGAGCTCACGATCTTTTTAGGCTTAACATCAGAACTATGCTGTTGACTCTGGAAGCATTGTATGATGTCATCAACCTCGTCGTAAACGGTTGAGTGTTCTGTTGTCAGCAATTTTTCGGAAAATTAAAAACACGCAGCTCCCGTCAGCCGCGCGTTTGTGCACCGTCTGTTGGTCAACAAACGCGGCATATTCGACTGCAATCAATACGAATTTACGATGCACATATCTCATAACTTTGACGTTCATTTCTTCTATATGACTGGGATTCATTAAAGCACAGAAGTTATTAAGGTTTTCACACTCTTCCTGATTATTTTTAAAGGCATACTTTTACCCGAAGGGGTATGACGTCACAAAAAATGAATCTATAAATTCGTTATCGTTATCAGTTATGGATACCACGATAACCATTTAGAAAAAAAAGATCATGATTTAAAACTTCCCACAAAAGCATGTTTGGCATTGAATTATGTTCCATTCAGCACTTTTAGTGTCACTTTTAAGTATAATAGAAATTACATTTACAAGATCACAGATTAGTATTTCAAAATATGGGATCTTTATCAGCTCCTCAACTTGTAAACTTCCCCAAGTTATCAATGAGATTGGTGGGCTTATTTTCACTGCATGACTTACACACTACTTAATTTAATTCAATTTAAAAGTAGAATTTTCAATCGCAGCATTTTCATTCTTTTTCTTTAAAACCTATCCTATTCCAATAAGCGGACAATATTGAAATAAGCTTCTACATATAAATGGTGTCAATAGGCTTCAGGAGGGCGTTTCATGAAAGGACTTGTTAGATATTTTATCCGACAAATTTGCTCTCAGCCAATCAGATGCAAGGATTTCAGTAGCTTATAACAGGTGTCGGATAAAATATCCGACAACTTCCTTTCGTGAAACGCTCCCCAGGCCAGTCTATGAAAAACAAAATTATTAAAATTAAAAAAAATCCCACTGTTTGTTTAAATTCTGATCTACCCGTATAAATCAAACTTATACAATCGCACATTCCTGCGTTCATTAGTTACAGGTATGGAGCCATTGGATAATGAAAAATAATTCATGGGAAAGGTTATGGTCATAAATTTGTGGGAAAATCTCGTAAAATGGAACACTGTGATTATGCGGTGGGTAAAATATGTTGCCATAAATTTTCATAAATATTTCCCACGCATGTTTTAGTTTGAGATCATTGTCGTTGGCTGTTTGAATCATAGTTTATTATGTGTTCGCAATAGCATCCAGTTGACTACTGGATTCTCTCATTTTCATAGGCTTAAGAAGGGACCACCCGGTTCCCGTAGACAATGGGTTAAACGCAATGTTACGGATCGGATAGACCTAGATGATGTTTTCAGTTTTCACTTCTCTTTTTAAATTATGAAATAAATATATGAAACAAAATGTAGCATCTGAAATAAAGAAATATATGCAGGCCTATGGAATAACGCATTTTATCGGAAGGCAATAACATAATTATATAACCACTTGAAATTTACTGGTGAAATATATACACGTACGTGTCTTTTTTTTAAGTTTTTTTTTGCAAGGACATTTCTTTTTTCTCATTTTAATCCTAAAGATGATAAAAGTGATTTGAGTGAAATGTGGAAGTAACGAACAGTGAACTATAAACTATTAAGTGTAGCACTCTAAAATCTACACAATCACACTCCGAATCTAAAACACATTTCTAAAGATGGTCAGGTTACCATCTTTAGTGGGTGATATTATACAAATATTGACTGCTCATGAGGATAATGTTGGAAATTATCACTACCAAGGTGGCGTTCATACCGGCCCTTCTATCACCCCCCCCCCCCCCCCCCTGAGGCGAAGCCGATGGGCCGGGGTGATAGAAGGGCCGGTATGAACGCCACCTAGGGAGTGATAATTTTCGCCACCATCCGATTACAGAGCAGTCCATATTTGTTTTATATACCTCGTCCTTTTCATTGATTCATGAATAGGTCTAGCTTTAGGTCTAGCTCTAACAAAATAATGTTGAATTCTTACGCGCTGCGTGTATATTGATTAACGTAGTCGTAGCCTAGCAACTCGCGAAAGCGCTTTTAAAACCTGAACCAAATTTTGTGTAAGTATATGTGTGCAAAAGTCGTGGAGGGGTTACGCGTTCTATCACAGGGATTGGCGTTCTATCATTTGACCTTAGGTCAAGTAATAGAACGCCAAACGCCAAAACCCTCTGAAGCAATCACAGATCGAGATGCGCCGTGTCATGTGATATAGTTTTGACCAATCAGTGAATAGGAATCTATGTATGAGATATATAATACCCAATAAAATGTCATCAAATACAGGTAGCTCTTAGTATATCTCAAAGAGCAGATACATTAAAAACCTGCACTTTCAGATTAATAAACTGAAATAAGTCTTTGTATAAATGCACTTAAATTTAAATGCAATCTGTAGAATCTAAAAATAATTATCTTTTCAATATCTTATGGGATTTCCGTTATTCAGCGCTTTTATCGAAAATATCATCCATGCATAGGAGTTAATTTGCGGGGGAAATCCTATTATTACGTATACGCCAGTAGATAAACGTAATGCCTGTGAAAACTTGCTAAGATTCACTAGCAGTGACAGTGTGGATTCACTGTCATACGCATGCATGGACCAAAACAGATAAATCATGCAGTAATAATAAAACATATCTGTATCTTGAATATATGATTTAATAAAGAGATATGAAGAAGAGAATATGAAATGTGTCACTATAAATGCACCACCCTTGGGAATAACCCATATTAAAGCAAAGGGCGCGCATGAATAATGGATTAAATCATGCAACAATAATGAAACATTTGAATAGTGCAAAGCCGATGAAACAATCATGTCGCAGTCACATCAACGAGACCGTCACCAGCTCGACGACAGATAAAATAAAAAGTTTACATTGCCACAAATGGCCAATGATCGGTCGGTTTAGAGTCGGTGTGAAATCGGTTTAGCGGTGTGACTGGGGTGTAATGTTGCACTACTAAACCGCTAGCCTAATACGGTAGAGCGTGCGTGCATTATGTTGCATCAATTCAAAACCACAGGATTTGGAAATATTGAAAACTATCAAAATGTTGTCTCTATGTTATGATAGCATTACATTGGTTGCATAATCCAAAAGTAATTTCTGGGTTCTTCACACGATGCGAAAAAACAACTTATGATCACCCATGCTATACTTCGAACGAAATGAGTTTTCTATATTATTCAATTTTGTTTTGAAATTTATCCTAATGGCCCGGCCCGATATACGCTAATGAACCTTCAGCGTTGATTTTGTCGGCTCGAGGGGCATTCAAGACCGATTTGGAAACGACTTATAGTTATTTTGTTTTGTAGCATTCTTTATTGAAGAAGAAGAAGCCAGTAACACACCCACCTGCTGCCGAAATGATAACTAATGATAGTAATCATGGTAATAGTTATCGATCAAATGGGATCGACGGTTTAACAGTAATAGAGACAGGTATATAAAGAGAAATAGATTGAGATGAAAAGATGAAAGAGAGAGAGAGAGAAAGAAAGAAAGTGAGCGATAGAGAGAGGGTGAGGGAGAGGGAGAGGGGAAAAATTAAGCGCATCATGAACAAAAACATAAAGAGTCTGAATACGCGACAGAATCGAAGGCAAGTACAAACTACGGAAATTAAATCCTGAACGATCAACCGACAATAAAAGGGGTAGTGAACATCTTTGACGATATGGACTGAGAAGTGAATATCCAATATTTACACAGTAGACATGATCTAGGCTGATGTTTGCAGAAAATATCAAGACAGAATTTATGTTATTCACAAGTTAAAATCACATACTGGAAATTTGACGCAAGAGGTAAATTTAGAATACTACCGTGGACAAGATCACCTGATTTCGTCGACTGGCCCAGGAAGGGCGATGTGTTTGTTCATCATTCAGATATTCATCGGACTGGTTCATTCCAATAATGTGTGAAATCCCAAGAAGCAAATTTATTTAATATGAATGTGTACCCCTCTTCCACCGACTCATAAACGGCCCACAGAATTAAAAAAAAGAATTGAATGGAAAAGAGAAAGAGAGAAGGATAGAGACGAACGGTGTATGAGTGTTAGCAATTAAGTATGCGCGTGTGTGGGTGAGTGTGTGTATGCGTGTTGATGTGCGTGTGTGTGGGTGAGTTTGTGTGTATGTGGGGGAGAGAGAGAAAGTATGGGGGTAAGAGAAAGAGAGATAAAGTGAACAGAGAGAAAGACAGAGAGAAAAGGGAGAGAGAGAGAGGAGACGGGATATCAATGAGTTAGAATAATAAACAAAAATGAATTGAGGTAGAGGGAGAGAAGAGGGGCTGATATGGGAATTATAATTCTTACCGCGAATGGGAGAAAGTAAGAAAGAGAAGCAAAGAGAGATGTTAAAAAGATTTAATTGCTCTTATTTTCTTTCCAAGGAACTCCTCCCATCTGCATGTTCCCATTAACAACTAATAAATCCCCTCCTCAAAATATAATTACCCTAATGTGTAAACCCTCGTCATGAATCACGAAGACCAAATAAAAAGTAGCACAGTAGATTAAAGAAGCGGAAAGCATTACACATTATACATATACATCAAATCACTTACTTTTTTACCATTTATTAGAAGCTAAAACCCTATTTGATGATAGCATTTCCATTAGCAAGGGTTGAAGTATTTTTTCAGGTCCCAATTTAATCAATTGTGCATGTCTAAACCCTGGAAAATCGGTGCGAGCGTATTATAATGGTCCTTGCGGCAAATTATTTTCTGGAAAACCAAGATTGTATCACGGTGGGGTTTTTTCTTGTAATGAAAAAAAGATAATGTTATGGTTAGGATCAGAGTGTAAAAAATATCCGATCTTTGATTTTGTTCATGATGATGATGATGATGATGATGATGACGGTGTGCCTGCATCTCACCCAGCTTGATCACAGAATGAATTATTTTCCCATTATTTCCACACATAACACCTTCTCGCAGCTCATCTTCATTTCTTCTTAAAACTGATCTATCCACCTTTGGATATTTGCTATGGAGCTGAAAGAAATGTTGAAAAGCTCAAATGGTGCATTGTTCTTTCATACCCATCGTGCATGCACGGCAACAAGCAATCGAGATAAATTTTTCTTTTTGATTATCATTTTAGCCCCACCATCAATAATGTAAGTGTACAAGTTTTGTCCCTGAAAGTAATAACCCGCTCCTCCGAGATATCGTAAAAGTCATTCATGTTTATTGGTTGTTATAGATGAAAACTTTGATTAATAATGGCATTGGTCGAATCCAAGCCTAATATCTCTGCATGCTGCTGGCAAATATTTGATTTCAAAACGCAATAATGTTGGTTTTCAGCTAACATCAGTGTGTTCTTCTCAGTAAGAGGGACTTTCATGATCTGGAATAAAATAATATCTTTATCTCTTTTTCTTTCTTGCCCTTTCTCTCTCTTTCTCTTTCTTCCCACGCCTGTCTAGCTGATTGACTTTATGTCTGTATTCATTCTGTATAATATCTACCCCTTCCCCCTATCTCTTTATCGATCGATCTCTACCCGCACCTCCACCCGCACCCCAACAAACAAATGACCCTTGCAAGATTTGAGATAATCCATCATTTCATATCGACAGTTAATGAGGGGTGACAATAAGTGTTATATGTGGGCGTAATGCCGTTTTTAACAGTATAGTTACAATAAAGCGCCGATACGAGCGGAAAAAATGTGGACTGTCAAGAAATAATGGTCATTGTTCATTTTAACCGTCAGTAGCAATATCGAGTAATATCAATTTCCATTAAAGATCGACGAAGTTATCCAGGAAATATAAATAGTCAAGATATGCAGTACACAACAGTCTGTATATCAAAATGTTAACAGAATCTAAGAATAGAGTGGTAAGTATGAGTCGAATGTATGTAAACTTGTGCTTCTTACACTGTTTAGTATCATAATGAATTAAGTTAAGAAATTACCTTAATATGCTACAGTAACGTAGAAGTTACCCATTTGAATAAATAAAACTTAACAAAATTAAGAGCAAAGTACTACTACTTAGACTTTCAGTAAATTCTACTAAAGCAAGGTGAACTTGACATATCTGATCTCCAATTAAGACTCTGTTTATATGTACATTTTACCTTGCAATCCGGCAACGGTTTGATATAAATAAAATCTACCGAAGTCCTCGTAATTCGCGCACTATTTGTTTTCACTTTTTGTGTCATAACAGGTATAAATTCCATGAAACTTAAAAAAATCGAGGCAATTTCTTGACTAAATTTTATTAAGTATGTTGGGCATTTTTCTTTCTTTCTTGCTTAGAACGTAAAAATTCGTCACAGCCGTTTCTATACGATACGAAAGTTTTGAATGATCAATAACGTACACATTTATGTTATTTGCACCTTAACCTCAACTACGAAGTGTGGTAAATAAATATGTCTGACTATGCTGGGATTTCAAGCTTTCAACGGACCTCCAAGTAAGTTAATGCAAGACAGTATATGGATCTACAAGCGAGCCAACATGCTGGACAGCCCATACTTAAAGGACAAGTAACCCCACGTGATATTCTAGATGCACCTATTGTCTGCTACGTCTTTCCATGGAGGCTGCCATTTTGTGCATGACACGGATCATTAGGTACCATATGCATTGATAATAGCCTACCTTTACAACAGATACGTCGCTTTGTTCTGATTGTATTACGATTGTTATTGGCCATGGGCCTAGATAATTGACGACCCATGAGTTCTAATAGCCATCCTGTAAAGCAGATTCCTCGCTTTGTTTTGGTATTGTTACGATTGTCTCCGTCCTTGACGTCAATTCTCCGTCCTTGACGTATATTTTTTATGAAGTATATTTTTTATGAACAAATTAAGACCTTTTAAAAAATATATAAAACTAAACTTACATTTCAGAATATGTGACTTTATCTAATATATATTTGTCCTCTAAAAATCAGTTACAAGTTAACGATGAAGGAAATTTTACTTGGGATGAAAAATATGTTCGTGTACACATAAAGTAATGGCAGCCCCCTTATTATTGCTAGCAGACGATAACTTGGCTGGAAAATAGTGATTTATATCTATATCCTGTGTTTTTACATGAAATTGCATGTATCAAATAAGAGGCATATACTACACCATTCAAAATAAGCTAATTCATACGCTGAGGTTACTTTCCCTTTAAAGATAAAGTTGAATTCTGGTCATAAGATTAAGTTGTGAAAGAAGCTGTCTCAAAGCAATTGGGAAAGGTTGATTATAGGAATTGGCGTATGCTGTAAGGTTTTAGAATCACCAAAGTGAAAAAATCCTGCTGAGAGTCATATATGCACTGCACACAGAAATGTGTATATCATGTATATGGGACTACACACAAATCTTCGGCCCCAATATTTCATCTGTTTCTCGTCATATGTTGAATATGAGGGCATTTGAAGAGCAATCCTTTTCAGGGGACATATCTACTATGATAATCTTCCAAACTAACACACTAGTAGTAAGAATGAGAAAGCTCACAAATTATTTTTTACCTTTCCCAGAACTCAAGCTTCCGGCTCACACGAGGCGTCATTTAATTCGACTGCGTCATTACCTGCGCTAATCGAGCATGAGAAGGAACTTAAACGGTATGCCATTCTTATTAAAATTATTGTTCGCCTTATTCATTTTGCAATCACTTTTCAAACAATGTCACTCCTTCATGACGCGTACAAAAAAAACATACGTACAAGTCACTACGCGGTCCTAACGTCAGTCGTCAGCAAACGATCGTGTAAGTCGGGCTTAAGCGAAATGGACATTGCTCGTTCGATTACAGGATGCGCCGACGTGAATAAAACTCTGCTCATCTCATGAAATGGTTATGCCATCTCATTAATAACCATTTAATATCATTAGATTTAGGGGGAACATCCGGCCCGTGCCCCCACCCCTTTGGAAGAAAAGTATGCAGTATGCCCCCCCCCCCCCCCCTTTTAAAAAGATTTTTTTTTTTTTTTTTGCTTATCAAAGAACTATGGACTGCCATACCACCCCCTCCCCCACTGAGCGAATTTGGAGGGCTGACGAGACCAAAAAAAACACGGGTCTCCCTCCAAGCAGTTTTAAAAAGTTGACAAACCTGCATTTGTGTGTCCCCCCCCCCCCCCCCCCCCAATACAAAATCCGCCCCTGAGTATTATAACTGTATTAATTCGAAGGCGAATTCTGTCTTTGATAGCCTACCTTTTGGTATTAATTACATTCGCGTATGTCCATCAAAATAGCAGACACCATTGCCTTCATCCCCCGATCTTTCTCTTAAAAATCGGCTCGACTTCGCTCTTCCAATTTGGCGATGATGCCTCAATGCGACTCGTCTCCTGGAAACCTGATTGGTAGTCCGCTAATCATCAAGGGCACTTGGGATTGCAGACGATCCCGAAATTGCCCTTTTCAGATCCGTGTTGGTATTTACCATACATCGAAGGCATGATTGCCCAAAACTAAAATGGCGGACTGACTGATAGGGAACCTCACGAAATGGGACTAGAATCATGGGGGTAAACAGACCTATCATTCCAAAAAGCACAGCGGAACGGTTTGTGGAGGGGATAGTGATGTGACTCAACGAAAAAACAAGTCGAAATGAGTTTAGGATGAATGACAGCAAAAAAGGGGAGAAAACCCCCGGGAGAGAAAAATAGAGAGAGAGAGAGAGAGAGAGACGAAATGAAAGATTACTCAAGAACAAGATGGAGAGAAGAAAGCATGATCATTAATACGCATGGTACCGAGGGAGAGATGGGGAGACAGAGCGGGGGAGGAAGGAGGGGGGGGGGAGAAGAGGGGAGAAGGAAAGAGAATAAACAAAGAGAAAAAAAGAGCGAAAAGCAGAGATGAAAAAAAAGAAATGACTGACTCTAGAATCTCGTATCGCCAGACTCGTTATTCCTTCCGAAAGTTCTCCCGTTATCCTCATTATCCTCTTTCTAATTCATGACCTACATCTGAATCTACGTTGTCCCATTAATATCTCAGTCACACCGCCAAACCGACTACAGGGCCCCCGTTTCATCAAACTTGTCATCAATAACAGGTTATAATAATTGTTATAAGCTACTGAAATCCTTGAATCTGATTGGCTGAAAGCGAATACGTCATACAAATGAGGCAGTTGTTATTGCTAACAAGTTTTATGAAACGAGACCCGGGGGTGTTTCATAAAGCTGTTCGTAAGTTACGCACGATTTTACGCACGACTGGTGATCAGTTCTTGTGCTAAATGATTGAGAATCTGATTAGTATAGCACCCAAGAACATGTTCCAGTCGTTCGTAAAGTCATTCGTAACTTTACGAACAGCTTTATGAACCCCCCCCCCCCCCCCCCCCCGGACCGATACCAAACCGAACAATAAATTCTTGGCCAAAGTTCGTAATGCAACTATTTTGTTCGGTCTGGTGTCGTTCTTGTCGGTGTGACTATGGTATGAGGGTTGCACTCTCTTCGGACTCGAACAAGACATCAGTCTCGATTTCAACCTCTGTCAATAATATTGACACAATGATGTAGAGGTGGAGTGGTCTACTCACTTGACTGGGGATGGAGAGAGTTTGTGTGTTCGAGCCCTGACACGGCACTCCTTAAGAAAGGCACTTTATCTACAATGATTTCTTTCTGCCCAGATGTCTAATCAGTACCCGGTAGGATGTGAACGTCATTTTGATTGAATTAGCACGTGCACACCTGTAAAAAAGCAACGGGCTGGAATGTTCCCTCAGTGGAGTGGAGATTTTGCACTGTAAAGTGCACAATCGTATTTAAATCCAATTATCGGGGTAATAAAACCTTGTATGCGTTTTGGTCGATTACTTGGAACTTGGAACTGGAGCAATATAAAAAGTTTGGAAGCGCATAGAGACGTTATATCATAATGTGATATGCACTATACATGAAGGGAATATTATTATTATTATCATTATGGCAAACACAAATGATTGTATAACTAGTTTTCCTATCCTTATTCATGACCACCCCCCCCCCCCCCCGGCCCACCAAAAAGCACGGGGGGAGGGGAATTTGTCCTCTTTTAAGTTTCAGAAGAAAGATCAGTCCCAACGTCTACAAAGACATGAATTAAAGAAGGAACACGAATACCCAAGTCACACCAACGAGGCCCCACACCGGACCGAAAACAGACAGAACCAAAAAAAATTACCTTACCCTGAATGGCGAAGATTCTGTCGTTTATCGATCAGTTTGGAGTCGGTTTACTGGTTTGACATGGGCATGGGTATAGACATGGATCGGCGGTCAAGCTATAGCTAGACCGCCGTTCCCAAGACACCAATCATTGCATCCATGCATGCACTTCTCTGCCTTCTCCATTTCCATGACTTCTTTGACCCAAGTATTGCAGTGGGTGATTTCAAGCTCGGTGTTGGTGTTTAAAGCAAAGTTTCTCCTAAAATCGAGCTCCAACACCGCTGTTCAGATTAAGGAGCTGATAACGATATCCTAACAAAACGCATTGATAGCTTAATATTGGGGCAATTAAGAGACGTCAGCCTTATGGCCCCTAACGAAATTGTGCCTATTTCTATTTTAAGCTATAATTCGTGCTGCTGTAATAGGATCAGGAGCAGCTGCAATGTATTCGTCAAAGTAACATTTCAAACATTAAGACACTCATGGGCGAGCATAATATTTTTGTACAGAAATCTATACGAAACAAATGAACTCTTTACTTTTTGTTTTCTTTGAAGGAGAAAGCATCTCAGTAAAATGTGCAAGCTCATTAGCCCCGTGTCCTTACTGTTTTCTGCGAGTGCACTTTACCAAGTCGGGTAGCCTCAACATTTCCAATTACTTTACTTAATACGGGTATTACACCACAATACACCTTCGCGAATATTTCATGAATCAATTATCTAATTGCTGTTATTCTCTGTAAACATGGTAAACAGCTGCGGCATTGTCGTTAGTAAATAATCCTACTAGAGTATTTGCGTAGGCTGTGGCCTTTAACAGGATATAATGAGCCATACATGAATGTTTTCCTAATCAATTTTCTAATTGTAAAGAGCTTTGATGACAGACAATCGCCGCATTGTCAATTGGGAATGATCCTGAAGGAATTATTTGCGTAGATTCATGGCTTTTAACAGAATTGTGTCTGGTGTGGTTATCTGTGTCGCATTGAAGCTAGATAGCAATAATCCATTAATATCCCATGTTTCAAGTGCTGGAAGTTTGGACGTAAGGTCCTAAAAATCTATGAAGGGATTGCAAATGGAATTTCGAAGGCGATGTATGCTGACTCATACAGATAATCAAAAATAGAATTTGAAACTAACATTATGCAAACAGCCAGAATACAGTTCTTTTGCAAACCAGCGGGGGGGGGGGGGGGGGGATTGCAAGGGTTTT
The DNA here is from genome assembly GCA_025617745.1 of Heliocidaris erythrogramma. Lineage (NCBI taxonomy): Eukaryota > Metazoa > Echinodermata > Echinoidea > Camarodonta > Echinometridae > Heliocidaris > Heliocidaris erythrogramma. The sequence goes on from CM046858.1 coordinate 10,844,807, forward strand.
ATGGCATGTGGAAAACCCCATTCTGCTTCTCGTCCACGGAAGATTCCAGCCTGTTTATAAATGTTGGGATACAACATCGGGGCTACTATTACGGCCGTTGCTACTTCATCATAAGCTCAAATAACCTAAAGAGGTACAGAAACCCAATCGTGCCCGCAGAGTGCTTGCCCAAAACATTTCCTATTTATATGCAGTGCACAGTGATTGCACGAGGGCTTAGTTCCCGCTTTGTATCACGGAAACTCTCGTCTTGAGACATACAATGCAATTACCCGGCTTACCCGTCAGTATGAATCTGCCAATATAGTATAAACTGCAGGAGCATTTCCCTCCTGTTGAGTTGTAGAAAAGGGGGAGGAAAGGGGAATTGAGAGGGAGAAGGGAATGTGAAAAAAGCTATGACAGGACCCAAACCCTTTCCACATCCTCTGCCTAATCGGCAGCCGTGTTAATTCGCATAGTACCCAACTAGTAAGGCCGGTGAGCCCCCCCCCCCCCCCTCCTTCCCTATGATTCTAGTACCCCCTCAGTGGCTGAATCCATGCTACGACACTGTCAGAAGTCATTTGAAGAAGGATAATGAAAATATCCCACTGTATCGGACAAAGATTAGAAGTCAGCTTAACACCTACACCCGCTCCCCCCCCCCCCCCCCCCCCCCCCCCCTCCTCCGGTTACTGTGAAATTTTCGGTTTGAACTTTTTGTAAGAATGTACATCTGCGGTAGATATGGAATTACTATCCCATTAATGACATTTTAGTCTTGAGTTTGTCGACATGAAAATAGGTGAAGCACGCATTTCCCACCGCTATTCCGGATCACCACACAGAGTATCAGATTACAATATTTATATTCCGTAAACAAATCCCCGGGCGCAGACAACTACCCACGGATATCACCCTACTCCTAGGCTAGGACAACCATGACAACGATTCCCTGTAAAGCCCACCCTGCACACTGTACCATCCAACTGCGATCCGACTGATTTTTGACCGGATCGTGTGGTGTGCGGCGGACTGAAGTGTCAAAACGTTTGCATATTATACATCGCAGTGTTGTTGATTAGATCAAGACCCGTAGAAGAGGGGAACGAGGGTTCAGGGGCTTTGAGCAAACCCACGTTTTTACTGACGCCCATGCAAGAGTTGGATACTTCATGCACTTAGAGTACCCCGCTTTTGGCAGAGAAAGTTGAGCACCCCACTTCAAAAATCATTCCGCGGCGCCTGCAGCACATGAAATGCAAGCATGATGGAGTGTGATAACGTGAGAGGCAAGCGCGAAGAAATATGAGCCTGATCGGTTAAGAGTATACATTTTGTCCATCCGTGGCACTGAATATTTTATGGATTATAATTTTATTATGCGACCATGGCAACCAAATTTTATCAAATTGCAACTCCTTCAGTGATACCTTTCACCATGAAACATAAAATAGCTCTCTGCGATTAAATACATATTTTCTGCAGTCCTTCAATCTGTCAAAATTGGGCAAATGTCCGTCCGTGACTAAAGCCCCTTTCACACAGGGCCTGCGTAGAGCGTTGTGGGGCGTACCGAGTACGCCGAAATTATCGGCGTAGTCCCTGCGTAGCTAGTTATGCATAAGCTGGCGTAAGATGGCGTATTGCTGCATACGCTGTGCATAGGTACCGCGTACCTATACGGCATATACTATTGGCGTGCGTATGCGTAAGATTGCTATAACAGGCGTAGGGTTGCGTACGTATGCGTAGATCTGGCATGAAGGGTACGTAGGTTTGCTTATGCTAAGCCAAAGTGCGCAACACTGCGCCCTACCATACGTAACACTTCGCCAGCCTCAAAGGATTTTTCGTTGGACTGGTGTAGAGTAGCGTACTATTGCGTAGGCATGGCGTACAGACTGTACGATACAGTAGCGTAGTGTTGCGTAGATTTGCGTAAAAACTGCATACTTTCTGCGTCCAGTGCTCTTCGCCGAAAGTACTCGAAAAAATAAAACATGTTTAATTTCTTGCGTCCATCTCGCGTACCCCTTTGCGTCCCCCAGCGTATTGCCACGGAGGCCAGCGTAGGCAGAGCGTAGGGCATCGTAAGCTCGGAGTAGTCGGTACGCCGCTACGCTACTTTACGCAGACCCGGTGTGAAAGCGGCTTTACCGACCAGGCTCATAATGTTGTCTTACATGGCAAATTTGTCTACACACCACATAGAAGTGACTTTTACAGAAGGTCGACATGTGCACGTCCGAGTCAACTGTAAAGGTCTGTAGCTAAAGGGAAGGAAATTCAATCGAGGTTTAAAGCGTTAAGAACTATAAATCGGTATATTTTCAATACGCAAAATGAAATTCTATTTGTACCACTTTACAAATAACCCAAGGATTTTGCCGGGGTGCACTCATTTTTGCATCAATAATGTATTTTCAAACGTTAAATAGTCCATTTAAGACCGTAAGTAAGAGTTCAACTCAAAACACACAGAGGGAAAATGCAGACCCAATGCTGTAGATGCCGAAAGTAAACAGATATAACACGCGAGTAAATTATGTACTTTGCTAGATTCGTCAACCACATGTTTGTGGAACAATCATAATCCGAGCTATCACACTAAAAGCATCACGTTTCTACAAATTCAATTCCAAAATACACGATAGATTTTCAGTAAATCGTTAAAATATTATTGACAGGCAGAAGAGAGAATGCCACGTGGGGACGGTAACGCTAGGGTAAATCAATATTAAAGACTGATTACTGGAATATGTTCGATTGATATTATGAAAGCGATATTAAAAGAAGAAAAAATGTCGTGGGGAAATTGAGCGTATAGCTATTGTGTACATTAGATGCAGGAATGGGTGAATGGTAGAAGTGTATAGAGAATTCATTGAAGCAGAAAAGGGTAAAAATTTGAATAGATATGAAGATGGACTCGTGCAAAGAGCAAATAAGAATGAATAAGTAGAATACATGATCATTTGAATTCTGTGAGGTACCTCAGAAAATATCTACGGGGATCAATATTCAATGTGTTGAGAAAGTGAGTCAATATCACATAGATTGAAACACAGATGCAATTTACGGAAAAGGTTGAGAATGCGACCACAGGTTCTAGTTTTGTAAATTGAAGAAATTTCTTTCCTCGACTTGTCAGTTTCGGAGATAATTTGCACAACATAAACTTCAACAGTTAAAGAGCAAACAGAAGCTTACATACATGACATGTCTGAGGCATTATAACTTTTAACTTTCATCTTACCAAAGAATATTTTACAATGCCTCTCCGCGAAAAATCCAGTTTCTACCGTTTTAATACATCTGCATCTTTTGAACAGTAATGGTACCATTAAAACATCATCCTTGTTTTACAAAGTAGTCTGCTGGTGCCTGTATCCATACTATACAGATTCGTATTAACAAAAATCAAAGGGCACAAAATAATTTATATTCATCTTTTCTCCATTGATACGGCGTAATGCTTTATGATGCATAACCGTCGCTCCAAATCTCCATCGCATCTCCAAATGATTGACTCGTAATCGAATTATATACGGAGACCGTACAGCGCCCATCGTCATCGAGAGCGTAAAACGACTCATTGCCGCAATCAAGTAGGCATTAAGGACGATCGAGTGGTAGTTTGCTTCCATCGTCTATTATCAAAAGCCAAACATGACTGTCATTTGCCTATTTCGCTCGGCACGTGGCATAGCGATTGTAAAATACATGGTCTCGAGAGTGTAGAAGGCCGGGGGATGCAGTCCCCTAGGAATTTTGAAATTGCCAGTATTCGGGTAACCGACACCTCAATTTTGTGCACCGAAATGGTCTGTTTGTAATTTAATTCATAATGTAGTAAATATCAATGATAAAATTCCTTTCTTTATTTTCACAAAATGTCTAAAAATTTCTCTAGCAAGCGTAGTGAGCGAGCTAAATTTAGAAAATGGAAAGTTGCTATTCGGGCAGGATTCATCAGCCCCTTTGGCGAAATTGTGCCCGAATCCCGCTCCCTAATCGGGTGACAGTTGCTCCGGGCTCAAATTACAACAGGAACCAAAATCATAATTTGAACCCTGAGCCAAACACTATACCCCACCCTTTATCCTAAACCGAACTTAAAACCCCAGTCACAACCAAAGCCTTAACTCTTTAACTTCGGCCTGATAAAGCCTAGAGAAAATGTTGCCGGAACATAATTTCGGATGACCGGCTTAGCATATTTTGTCAACAAAGTGTACGTGCATAATTCATTTCTCAACAAAAGAGTCAAAATGAATATGTTATCAGCTTCCGAAGTTTTTGAAGGAGTTTGATTTTATGTAAAGACTGAATTTAATCTGATGTACTCATTCCAATCAGTGATGATAAAAATACATACAATGTTACCTGTAATTCACGGCTGAATTATATTTTACACTCCCCTGAATAATGTAGCAATTCAGTTGTTTCATTTTCTTAAGTCATGAATTATGAACACGAACATGATTGTTGTTCATTACTTCTTATCTGGTATTGCAGGTGTCCCAAGGAAAGAAAATAAATCCCGAAAGCTGCAAGTTTGTAATTCAAGGTCGTGCCCTTTCGACATGACACACTATTGTGCACGTGGGTCTAGCAGACCGGAATAATTATGAAACTATGTTTCATCATGTAAAACGATTTCATGCTACAACGTTCTAATTCAAATCTCATTCAATTAAAAAAACACTTTTTTTCCAGAAATAGCTGATATTCACGAAAATGCGAGCATCGTGTAAAGGTTTATATAAAAAAAAGAACCTTGGGCATTTCGTCGAAAAAACAAACGTAGAAGGCAAAACACAAGGACAAGAGGAAGCATGAAATGCCCAAAGTTTTCCTTTTTGTTTTTTATGTTGCTTTGTTTGCTTTGTTTTGTTTTTGTTTTTACAAAGTAATAAAGGGAGACATTAGACAGCAAAATGATAGAAAGGGTTCAAAGTATACAGCAAAGGAGAGAGAGAGAGGGGGGGTGAAGAAGAATAGGAGAGAGATATATATCTTATATTCTAGGAAACAACGGGCATGTTGTAGCGTGTTTACATGAATCTTACATTCATCGTCGATATTTTCACACAATTTTATGAAGGACGTTTAGATGTCTCGCAAAATACTTGTTCATAAACAATAACCAGTCTAGTCATAATTATTCGCAGCGCCAGCCAATGTAGGGATCATTGAGATGATGCAGGGAACTAATGAGACGAAAAAAGGGAGCACAATTCTTTGAATCAGATTTAAGATTACAATACTCTGCATCTGCAGAAGAAGAATAATGACGTCAGACATGGAATTATCTCAAAAGTGCTTTAGAGGGAGAGAAGTAGGGAAGATTTGATATACTTCCTTTGCACCTGGATAAGTATTAGTGTCGAATGATTTCACAAAAGACTGAATTGGCAAAATCAGTATTTGAGAGGATAATAAAAGTTTGCTATCATACGCAGTTATCGAAATAAATAACAACAAGAGGTCAAGCGTTTGTTTATGAACAACAATAACATAAAGTGTAAAGTTTAAGCCATCGGTTTGTTTATGTACTACAAAAAAAACTTCCAACCTTTAACGGGTAAAAGGAATTGATATGCCACTCGGTGAACTATTTTATAGCCCGGTATCTATATGATGTATTCATAATTTATCAATGTAATTCCAGTGAGCATATCAAGTCATATTTGATTGCATATTAACGAGCACTTGGTTTAATGGGCTTCGTGTATTAAAGGTCCGGAATCATTTGCTCTGTGTAAACGTTTTCACCACTATTCCACCTGTTCGTTTTCAGTATTCTTTTTGTTTTCTTTCTGGACATCTTTCTGTTTTTTTTTTTTGTTTTTGTAATTCTCTTTCTCCGTTAATCTTACCGTTCTTCTTTATAACCCTTCGTCCACTCTCTTTTATTCCATCCTTTTCTTTTCTCTCATCATCCGTTCTCTATCTCTCTCTCTCTCTCTCTCCCACACACACACACACACCCTCACACGTACTCTTTGTCTCCTTCCCTCCAGCTCTCTCTCCATCTCTCTATCTCCAATGCTCTCTATCTTCTCCCCTCCATCTCTCTCCTGTATCCTCCTCTCTCTCTCTCCATCTCCATTTCTCTCTGCTTAGGATCACATCAAGATTATATTAAACCTCCTTGAGGAACGGCTCTGTACTGTGGAGTGGACTTTAGTGGTGGCCACCAGCCCAAACATAACATGACTGACAGAGAAGGAACGCCTTCGTTAGAAAAAGGAACAAAGAACACTGTGGTATAAGGAAATTGAGAGGGCAGTCACAAGATCGAATGTTAATTTTCTTTTAAACATGGGACAAATCAGAGGAGACAGAGGGAGACAAAGACAGAGAGAGAGAGAGAGAGTCCGTATAATACATGGGATAGAGATGAAGGAGAAGTTAGAGAGGGAGAAATAAATAAAGAATGAGAAAGAGAAATAGTATACGAGGAAAGAGTGGGAGGGAAATGGGGGAGGGAACGGTATATTACCACGAACGAGGGGAATAGGAAAAAGAAAATGAGGAAGGAGTGAGAGAGAGAGTTAGAAAGCGAGTGAGAAAGAGAATGAGAATGAGAAAGAGAAAGGAATACATCCGAACACGGCCTACATCCACAAGCAAATTAGAATCGAATTTAATGAAATACCCTACAACGCAGCGGGATGGATACGGTTGATACATCAACCTTTCAGGAATCTTCTAGAATCTCTTCAGGAATCTTAATAATTTCCACTACAAAACAAAAAAGAATCCATCCGCCGCGACATTCCATTATGAAAATTAATCAGATACGCAGCGAGAGAAGATAGTAGACATTGCTCCGGTGTCTCTATATACTTTGACATTTAAGGATCCCTTCGTGAATTTTATCAACTTCACAATGAAACAAGGAGATTCACGTTCTGACATTCCAACCAATTTTCATATTCATGAAAATTTGATTTAATCAAAAACTTCTAAACCGACTTATTGGTGATTTGGGGCAGTCAGACACTGCTCACGTGATCGGTTAGGTGAAGTCTATAGTCATTCTTGTAACAATGTTAAACACTATTGTCATTTTGCTGACAATAGGTAAGAGAGTAATATAGTCATCTATAGTAGATGTAGAAGTATAGCTTTGTTTGTCGCCACAGGTGAATAATGTTCAGAAATTAAAGGCCATTTAAGGACTCTTCGTTTTCTTTTTAATAATTCACCTGTCGAAGCAATGTATAAGCAATCTTCTGTAGATGTAGACCTATAGGAACATAGCATTCAGGGATTTAAAGACGCAAAGACAAATTGATCTGTTTTGTTTTGGATTATTTTTTAATAGTCTTAAATCAAACTTTTGTAACAGGAAATCACACACTGTCACTTTAATAAAAAAGACATTAGCAATCTTAAGTAGATGTAGAACTAGCATTGTGTGTTGCAAATAGCACGTGCTTATGACTCGAGAAAATAAGGTCTCTTTCATATTTATGTCAAGAACAGGTGTCGACAATTTTCTGAAATAAATATTACCCCGGGCACATTTTTACCAGGGCATGACTTGTCTTCCAAATTTCTACAGTTAGAATTTCATGCTAATGGGTTCCACGAAAAAGAAAAATCGCTTTATATTTATTACCATAATTGCCACTACTCACCATTAGCTTTTAAGAATATAGTCTCAGTTATATTTGTGTTGTGATTATATCCTGAAAAACTGAGGTGATTTTCTTCCATTTGTTTTCATAACAGACATCCATAACACACTTTGCTATGCATTGTTTTTCATCTGAATCTCTAAACTGAAGTTGGGGCCAATGGAATCCTTGAAACGTATTTATTTGTTATGAAAACGATTGCAATTACTCATGATCAGAGAATAATTCACGATTCGAAATAAAAGTACTCATAAGAAAGAACATTTCATTTCATTTCATTTCATTTTACTTATTTTGTCGAACCTAAAACGCGACAAGGGTATTTATTTTTCTTACATATTATAACGAAGCTCACATAGTTTTTCTTCACATACATGTACATAACGTCATATAAAAACATATCTTTACTGGAGGCGCGATGGCTCAGTGGTACAGTGGTCTCTTAACTGGGAGGATCCGGATTCGAAGCCAAGTGGATGCCCTAGTGTCCTTTGGTAAGGCATTAATTCCCATTACGAAGTCCCGTGGAGAGGGCTTAAAGCCGTCGGTCCCCTGGTTGCTTACTTACAAGCATACACATGCTTTCTTAGCAGTCAGGTAAAATAAACCATCAAACCATCAAACCTATTTTCATTTTCTTTAAGCTACATGTACTATTACAAAATATAGATATTTTAAATAGATACATGTATATAATAAAACTTGTATCAGACATTACCTTAAGACATGTTTAAACTTAATTACATGTGAGAATGTTACAACCAAATGTAAATCGCAGAATAAGTATCACAACATAATTCTGTCAACTTTCATTGTTGGGTGGCTGAATTATTGACTTGTTAATTATCACGTACCAGCTGCGTCAATGTCGGAAAACGTTACAGAAAAGATGAGAGGGTGCATGGGAAACATACACGCGCTGCTGTTATAACGCTGGCATTTGTGAATTGCTTTCCTTTTTCTTTTCTTCTTTTTTCTTTTGGATATCTTATCATGATTTGTTTTATTGTGCATTTATTACCTCCCAATATTTCTTCTTTTCCTTTTACCATTATTTTTTTATGTTTTATTTATTTATTTATTTATTTTATTTTTATTTTTATTTTTTATTTTTTATTTTTTATTTTTTTTTTTTTTTTTGGGGGGGGGGGTCTTTACTTTTATTGTTTATTTGTTTGTTGTTGTTTTGGGGATCAACCTATGTACATACTGCACGTTCATTATTTTAATTTCCATAACATGAGAACTCATTGGCGAAGCGTGGATCGATCCATTGAAGAGGGTACTGGCATCATTATTTGGATTCACCTGCCTTAATAGGTAAGTGGAATGTGCATCAACAAGGCCTCGTGGGTTCTATCGTCTTCTTTTCTCACCGTTTTTTCCTGCTCCCACCCCCCCCCCCCCCCACCCCCCCCCCCTCTCTCTCTCTCTCTCTCTCTCTTTCTCTTTTGTATTTTCCAACTTGTTCACCATTCAATAAAAGGGGCACGTGCCTAGCCCCTCGTGCCTCCCGTAGCTAGGTCACTGTATGAACTTATGAACGTGTAAATTCTGCATGTCTATTATTCTCATATTACCATTTTTATAAGGCAATTCATGTATTATGCATTTCGCTACGCATCATAGTGACGAAAACTGAAATTGCTTTATTCAATATTCATAGAAACCACTATATCGTATTTGTCTCGTTCTATAACAATTCTACTCGGAAGATTAATATGACTGGCAGTTTACTGGATGTGTGAAATTTTAACTCATCATTTAATCACACAATAGTAACATACGAAGTATTTCAATGATAATAATAATAGTAATAATAAATTTGTTTACCCAGGGAAGCCTCATCAGCATCAATACTGTTCTTCCTGAGGGCCCTGCAATTATTATCACCCCAGCATTGCTAGGCACCCATTTTAACCATGGGTTGAGAGGGACAAACGTGGGTAAAACATCTTGTCCACGGATGTAAGCCCCCAGCGAGGATCGAACCCAGGGCCTTTCGTATGAAAGTCAAGAGCCTTCAACAATACACCACGGTGGTCCCATGGCATTTTATTTCTGATGTCAAGTTAAGATCAACGATGTGTGGTTTGACTTAGACTAAATGAGAATTATAAATAAAATTGAGTTCTGGTATCGAGCAAAAATAAATTTTAGTAGAATACAGCACAATTTATCATCAAATACTTATATGTTGAACTAAATAGGATCTGCAAGATAACTATTTTGAAGTATTGCGGAGTGATGACCAAATTAAGCGAGGAACTTTTTTATTATCATTTATTTCATGAAATGCCGGGACTATGTCCAGTCTATATACGTACATTGTCAATCTGCTAGGCAGCTGGGGTGCCTCACTTTTAAAAACATATTATTTTTAGAAGTCTTCAACCTTTGAGCCGGATTGGAGCACGCACGAACGGGATCTGAACATAATCTGGTGCAAGCAAACTGCTCTGTGACGTAATTCACGTCAGAACCCACGTGACGCCGTCTTTAAGCTACTGTTTGAATAAGAGAGAGAGAGAGAGAGAGAGAGAGGATGAGGTCCTTTTGACAGGGTCCCTCCGATAATACGTCATCTCAACCCTTCCCCAGCGTGTCATGAATAAATAAAAGTCATAAATAAATAGCAAAGACGCGTGTTTAAAAAAAGTGCAATTGTGACGCAATAATCACAAGTCGGGTCACGTGCCACCACCTGACCTTAAATAAATGACAGAACGGTTAGAGCATGTACAAGGCGGTCAGAGTAAATAACACACGAGGAATTCCTTGTCCAGCAGCAGTCCCTCAAGTAAATGAAGTGATTACAATTATGATCGACTTTCGCGATTCAACACGTTGGGCCGAAAAAAAAGGAAATTGAATTTCGGTTGCCGCCATGATTTCGGTCAAGGGGAGTGAGATTGGAGTTCAAGAATGCGACTACTTCTGGGCGATTTATGACGTAACCGAATTCAGTTATAATAAACATTGATTGCCAGATAGATCAAAGAGTCAAGGCCTTTGACTTATATATATTGTTGATATTTGTATTCGACCCAACGCCTTCTGAACGATGTGATCGTGATTCAGCTCTTCATTTAGCATGTTGAGGTCTCCAAATATTCATCTTCTTGTTCTTCGGGATTCTTGTTCGGTGCACTATAAAACTGGCATTGGAAAATCTACCTATGCTGGATAAAGAAAATAAGGAACAACATTATTGAAATTTACTTAATTGGTGCTACATTTTATCCCATACTGCGTTAAATTTCTCTTCCAATATATTATATTCATCTGTTTACAAATCGTTCTACCTCTTTCGATGGCACAAAGCCACAAGTTGTTACTCTATCTGTTTTCACACACCCTCTGCCGATGTCCCATATATCGAGCGCGGGTGCACGCTACTTGCCCGGGGTCTATGCATAACCAATAGACATGGTGGCGGAATTAGAAGCGTAATTGCACGTCTACCCTTTGAGTACAACATCTTTTTAGCTCTACTCTGTTTAACAACATGGTATTTTCTACATATGGCTATGGCATTGTTAAAGTTTGAAATTCTATTCTCTCGCGTCCTCAACTACCATTGCTACAGAGTATCACTTAGTCTATATTGTTTTGAGAAGAAGAATGTCTGCACGACACAAATATTTATTGTTCCTCCACGATAAATTTCTAAAACTGATCGAATTCCTAACTTCATCCCAGACAAGACACGACACCTCATCCTAACGCTAACACTAAACCTACCTAACCTTAAACCCAGTTGCAACCCAAGTCCTATAACCTCTCTTTGACGAGATAATTAACGGATCAAAAAGTAGGATCACCTCAAATACAAATTATATTACGGAAAACACAAAACGCGTGCATACTTATCGACTTCTCTTTAAAAGTTTTAAAGGGTAACATTGAAAGGAAAATCTTTTGAAAAAAAAAGAATCTCCGCAGTGGGTGGTTACATCATGAACTAGTTGTAACAGCGCATTAAGATTAGAAATATATACACAAGAAGGATATCTTTGCATTGTAGGCTGCACTTGCCATGCTTGCCCAATGAGCACACAGTGAGCAAAAAATAGAAAGAGACTTAAAGCCAGTACATGCCCCTCTACGTAGAGCAAGCAAATTACAGGTGCGCTACAGGTGCGCTACGACAGCCCGAATCCAATTATCAATTTACGTTTGAATTTCAAAGCCTCCACACATCTTCTTCGAAAATGATATTGAATAAATGCATCCTCTATCAATGGTTTATTTTAGTCATACAAATAAACGCATTCAACTTCCTTTTATATTCTACTCATGGCTTGAAGGGAAAGTACCATGTTTAGCATTATTGAATATTAGAATCAAGCAAGCAGCACTCACATTGCGTCCCAACTGTCTGGACTGCATGCTGTTAAAGGATTATACAGGTTGTTAGGTTATAAATTCAAAATGTTTTCAAATAATAAACAGGGAGACAATAGCAAGCAGGAGCATCATGAAAACATTGCCATGGAGATAATATGCGTCATTGTGAAGGCTGGATGACTACAAAATTCCATCGGCTGGCTTATTGAATGATGCACATCTATGCCTTCTCCATGCTTGGAATGTTTAATCTCGTCGGATTCGTTTCTGAAATAATGACATGAATCTGCTTAGGAGGGACTTAGTCGGAAATTCAGACCTACCAATAGTGAATGACGTCGCAATTAATGCGGTGCTTCGTTTCCTATATTTGGGTGCAATTTCTATGCGTATTATGTACACTGTAACCCTGGGAAGAAATTATATTCATATTTTGATTGCCCTATATGAATGTTAACCGAGGATATTAAACCTTTTAGGATTGATAAGAAGATATGATACATGCATTGTACATATTTTGTATACGTAGAATCAGATAATGTTGTGTTGATATATTTAAATATCAGATAATTCAAAAGTCCATTATCCCAATGATTCATTTTTTCGAGTGTCCATTTATGCACAGATCAAATTTTCTGAAAGGTTTGTCATAAACTTAACTTCTAGGAAAATGGAATTATCATCTGATAATTAAGGTATCAAACTAATGCTTGGATCGATAAACGCCAGGCTGATTCATTTTTATTGGGATTAAAGGTTTAGTTTAACTTATGTTTTTATGTTTCATTCTTATTAATTTCGCATAAAATTTGATATAAATTAGCATTAAAAATCATTGGCAACTTTCATAAGAAAGAAAATAATAATCTTAATGTGGTAAAAGAGATAATTGACTCATTGGTTTGACTTTCGTTTCTATATTTTCTATTCAAAAAACGCACTGAGACTTTTATCTCAATACCATGCAAATATTAAAATCTAGTATTAAAAAGAAGTATGTCACTCGGCGTTTGTATTTCTTGATTATCGCAACTCTTCGAAAAATTCTGATGCACTTTTTGCTTGCCACTATCCTCAAAATACAAAGTTCCCGAAAGATTTGAAATAAACTTGCGTAATCGGTATGACGAAGCTACGTAATACCGAAATTTCGAAATGGAAAAACCTCTTCTCGCGTATTAATTCCTCTTTCGTTTCAGTTTATATCGTTTAATTTCGACTTTCTGGTTATTGTTGCGATTTACTCGATGAGCGCAAGGCGAAAAGCTTCAGTATGTCTTAAGTTATATAAAGTTATTCCTCGATTTTTGCATTAGTCATCTCCTTAAACAACGAGCCCTCGGAATTTCTGGGTACCTCCGCAGTATCGAGTACTCATCTTGCACCTTCGAGCATTTTCCCATCCCCACAAGCACGTGATCTGCTTGCTTTATCGATTTATCCAAAAGCTATCGATTGCAGTCGTCTGTTTGACATTGTACGTACATGGTTCGTAATAGAGAGCTGTGTATACATGAAGTTGGTGATGAAATTGACTTGAAATGACAGAATTTATGTTTGCTTGTCATGCCATTTCTAAGCAGACAGCAGATCACCAGGACAGCAAATATTTTACTTTTCCAACTCGCAATTTCTTGGAAGAATATTATGAAATGTATTAGAAATGTATAAAACATAACGATTTTTCTTGAATGCTTGTGAACCATATATTGTACAGGCTGTACCCATACTGAACGGCCTGTCAGTATTATATGACATTGGCAAAGATTTCAAAATTTCAGAACTTGTCCAAAGCTTTTCTTTTCTCGCAGAAACACGGTGTCAAAACACAATTTCAAAACTCACTCAGTGAGCAGTGTGCGAATCTAGTGGCAGAGGCCGAATATGCCTGGAGAAAAGAGCTATAAACAGGGTACCCAGAATCAGCGTTTCGAAACTGTGTTTCAAAACGTTCGTGCTGGATTGGCCAATGAGCTATTAGTGAGCTTTCGAATGTGTGGACTTGAACGCCGTCCTAGAATTTCCACCTACAATGGACTGCTTTGTGAAAGCTGCATACCGCGCTTTGTGCAAGAACGGCTCACCCGTCCACTGGCTTCTCCCTCGTCCAGATCGAGAACACGTCAAACATGGTTTAGCCGTCTTCTCTAAAACGTGATCCTCCTTCACCCATTGTTAGCTTCATGCTTCACCTACTTTGTATGCAGTCAACACAAAGCAGTCCAGTGTCGCTTGGACGATCTAGTTGACACATCCGAAAACTCCTTAATAACGCTCCCCATTAGACATGTCCTTAGCATCAAACAGTGTTCCACACAAAACACATGAGCTCGGGACATTAAGCTTTGTGTAGACCAATTATCCCAATCACTTGGTAACGATTCATTTTCCTACGCCATAAAACGTCAAGATAATCGGATAATTATTACAGCGAGACTAGACGCCGAAGAAATGGATGACGAGCCGTTATAGTCATAATAAACCAATGCTCCGTAGTGGAGTGCAAGGAGATTGTGAAGCTGTAGTGATACAAATCTTTTTCAGGAGTTTCACGTGTTTTGGAGCAGATGAAATAATAATCAAATCATCATTTAGTCGGTAACTGTGCGGAAAATCGGGGTTTCATTTCGAAACTCCTAAAATGTACCATGTACACAATTTTTTTTCGGGGGCTGTATTAAATATCTTAGCGAAATTTCAATTCATCGTTTCAAATCAAATTAAAGTAGATATTCAAAGAAAATCACAAATATGGCAATTAATGTATCACTAGAAACTGGGAAGCTTACAGATGGCAATCTTATAAGTTTTATGTCAACTGCGTATCTGGTGATTATAAAAACAACACAAATAAAAGCTCTTCTCAGCATCTGGGATATCCGAGGATTCGCCAGAAATACATGTATAGCGATGTTTTGATGTCGTCACACTCGGGATCGATCCTGCCTAAGCAGACGACGTCCTATAATGAATGAACGTAATTGCAATGCAATTATTTATCAAATTATAAAGAGTTTGGTGTATTTAAACATGACCTTATTTCACACCATTATAAAGGGAAAGTGAAACTGATTCTGATAGCTAAAACCGTTTGATTGTAAATACATAGGAGAAGGGTCAATGATCAATGAAATAAACCCCACTTTCAAATTGAAAAGCCCTCCGAATAATAGCAGGATGGTATTCGTTCCCTCTTGAAACGCCGAACATGCCCCGGTGCAAACAGCTGAAAATACAATGCCGTCTTATTTTGTTTACAAGTGACTGATTCCTTTATTTTTTTAACGCTGCATTTTTCATCAAAATAATACCATACACGAAGTTAAGAGTGAGGCAACAGACTAACATTAAGACTGACGCTAGTGAAGGAAGAGAAATAAGTGAAGAGGAGATGACAAAATAGGCTCTGAAAAATGTGTAAGATGTTATGGGACATCGTCTGCTTAGCCAGGACTGGTCCAGGGTGTGTCGTCACATATCTCAGCAGCGTTCGAGGAGCTCTTCAGCTGCTATATCGGGGGCTGTATTTTACCGTTTTATAATTGATAATAATCATTACTTCAAATGTTTCCAAGCGTTGAATTTGGATAACCTTGTTTAATTTATGCCATCTATGCAATAATAAGTATTAAGCCAATATTTAAAATCATCAACGTTCTACTTTAAGCGAATGCCTTATCGTAAAGCAAACGTGTATATACTAGCCAGTAACAAGGAAATAAGGACCTGCCATGCTTGCGCGATGGCTTTGTTTGCTTGCTTGTTTATTTGTTTGTTTATTTGTTTGTTTATTTGTTTGTTTATTTGTTTGTTTATTTGTTTGTTTATTTGTTTGTTTATTTGTTTGTTTGTTTGAATGAGGTTCCTTTAACAATAAAAATGATGGTTTTCGTAGAATGATAGTGTAACAAATTATATCAGTATGGGAAGTTATAATGGGACGAAACTGTCTAAACGCATTGTTGGGTTCACATAATTTCAGTGAACAAGGACAGTAAATCTGTTGTTCAATTTATATTATTTAACTATAATATTAAACAATGATAGATGCTTGTTGTTCTTTAATCTTATATTTCTGATAAGCAGATTTTATTGTTTAGTTACGTGTTTTTTCCATTCCATATTTAAATGATACATGTTCATTAGCTCTCTACAACCAAAGGCCAGAGAAAGCAGGAAATTCCAACGTAGAGCGAAGGTAGAAAAATTGGAACTATTGGACGAAATGACAAACAATAATGATTAAGCTTTCAAAATTCTTCTCCGCGTAGAATCCAAGGAATGTACTTCCTGGCTACGGTGAGCTGAGGGCGTGCAAAGCTATTAAACCCAGCCCAATGTAAGCGCATTTATCTTAATCAGCGCTCGTTACATCATAATTAGTGCTTGCCAAATTGTCATCGTTTTTCTCTTGTTTTCATTGCATGGTAAATAGACGCTCACTCGTGCCTGACAGATTGGGGTGCATTTTGATGCGACGGATCGGAAAATGATTATGAGTAACGCATGTTTAAATTGCCTCACCGCATCCAATTTACGTCTCGCTTTTTTTTTGTTTCTTTCGCTGATTATGTGTCGTATTCTCCATTCATAATCTGATAATATATATGGTCCAAAGTCAATTTGATGGCATTATTGCTGACCACATTGTAAGGGCAGCTAAGGGACAAGGTCATATTATATTAAGGAATATGTAAAAAGAATTGTAACACATTGTGACCATTTTAGTTGCTTAAATATAAACTGCTTATTGTAATAGCACCGTCACATAGGGGTTCATTCACTCCCGCGATGTTCACTCTATCAAAATGTGTACCCCTGATTGCTCCAAACCCTGCAGAAAGGAGGTAAATTTATAGAGTTGCACCATAATAGATACCTGTATGTCAGTGGTAAACACAGTGTTCCTTTACAGAATTAATTCCAGTATGCCATATATCGACTATCGACTTTGAAAGCGCACACACCACACAGGGACACGAGTGAAAATGTTATGTATATTATACAGCAAAAATTAAAAATAGCGGTAAACATGAATAACGTCCTGGGGGCATTTCATTAAGTGTCTTGTCGGTGATATTTTTTTTTACCGACAAATTTGCTCTCAGCCAATCAGATGCAAGGATTTCAATAGCTTATAACAGTAATTGCAACTTGTCATTGATGACAAGATTTATGAAACAGTGCCCTTGTGTACACAATGCGTCATTTAACTGACGCAGGATTGTGTCAGTGAACTGACGCGACCTTTTACACGTCACGTGAGTGTGACATCGTACAAAAAGAAAATGCTGGCGTATCGACTCACTGCATGCATTCATATTGATTATACAAAAGGTTTCCATCGCAGCTCAAAGGAGTTTACGCATGCAGGTGAAATCGCAATTTAAAGAAGAAGATTCGTGTGCAACATGCATTAATAAGATCATTAAGCTAACATTTATTTGAAATCAATACTAGTTCCCTCATCCGATGCAGTTTATTAAATCATAAATCATCACGGCCCAGTGGATCGATTCGTCAAAGTATACAAAAACTAAAAATACATTGAAAATAATTATGTTTGGGGATACATGAAAGTAAAAGGGGGAAGGTTGCTCTTTATCAGGCCATATAGGTGCCAAGAATGCAAAATCATTTTTCACATTCTTGGTTTTATCTCAAATAAATATTTCCACCGGCACGATCCTCGCACGAAATTACCAGTCAGGTAATCCGAGAAAGAAGCTTGCAGAGTTTAATTGGAATCCTTGGTATGTTGATCAATCACACCGTTAGCCCCGTTTCGTGCATACAGCAAGGTTAAGAACTCATCTACAAAACTCTTCAATCGCGTCAATGCCTGATAGACTAGAAAAAGATGCGCAATATTAGGAAATTGGAGCAGATGTCATGGCGGGTATACCACGGATGAAAACGAGAAGGAAAGTGGAAACGGCTTACACGATCGTTCAGAAATATTTAAATTGTCATTTTTATTTCTCTCTCTCTCATTTCGTATTTGATAAGCGTTCCGTTTCTCCAGAAGTCAAGTCCATACCCCTCTTACGACAACATTTAAATACTGGCTGTCATTTAATATCCTTCGGTAAGGCATTTATGTCTATCTGCTATTCCACGCCCATGGGACCTAGTAAAATGTTGAAAAACAAAGTAATGTCCTTGCAGTGACCATATCACGGAGTTGAAATGGTGCACACATTGTGATCGTGAATGAATCCGATGGCCAGGTAATTATCAGCACTTAAGTGGTTTCACGTATTTAACGCTACGTAAAAATTCATATCTTTATCTTTCTCTGCCACTTAAGAGAGATGTTGGCCCCTCAGGAAGAAACTACAAATCTGCTTTGTGATGCGATATTATCTTAAGATCCATTTAGAATAAGATTTATAAAATCTTCACAGACATGCCGCTTCTCAATAGATCTGAGACTGACTAAACTCTCCATTCAGCGGACGCCCATGGGTTCCCAAAATCACCCCTAGATTGGCTAGAAGCACTAAGAAATGCCCAATGACCTCGGCGGCCTATTCGTAACAAGTTGTACAAAATGAAGCGAGGGATGATGTTGGACTTGATGAAAGTTGATCGCTTTCTGAAATCACGTGAACTTTAAGAGTGACTCCACTTATCCATCTTATCGAGCAATCGCAATTCCATCAGTGCTTCCCTTGATGGTATTTCCTCGGGATCGCAAATTGACCACTGAGGGACACGAGAAAGGAATCGGTATTCTCGTATCGTTTTGAAGAGGAGTGACCCAAAGCGCAATCAGGTAATCACTGCTAAGGATTTGAACAGCTCAATACAAGATGTCAAACACTTGCCCTCACCATCCATCTCGAGGAAGAGAGAAAGATTGCTGTGAAATGACCGCTTAATAATGTGAAAGTACCGCTAATCGAATGGATACATTGACGGTGCCGTTTTAAAGATGCTTGACTGATCAGTAAAACGTCGTTCATTTACAGCTCTGTCCCATCGGGACAATGTACTTCAACCATGCATGTCGCTATATGCGCTAATTGGCTATTACTCCTAAAAATCGGCGGATGTATACTTTTATTGCTTAAAATCTTTTTCATAAAAAGCTTTTCCCCATAAAATTAACTGAAGCGTCACAAAGAGATATAATTTTGAAAGTGTAGTGCCTCTTTCTTAAGTGCCCTTGAGCACAACGTTTGATGAACGTCTTATACGTTTCCGGCAAACCCGGCTGAAATGATGAGCTTACCAACATGACCAAAGAGTGGTAACTAGCCATTTTGAATAGTCATCTGGGAATTGGGTCATCCCAGTAGACCAACAGCCCAGGAGATCGACCAAAAAAAAAGAAAATATATAGGAAGAAAATTCCAAAACTTCTACGAGGCCGACAACCAACGAAACTTACAAAACAAAGAAATTCATAAGGGAGATTTTTAAAAAAATATCGGTTTCGTAGGCTGCCGGTCAGGTGAACGTCAGAAAAGTTGTCAGAGGGCCCGCGAGACCGACATTGTCGAACTCGTGGGCTGTAGGCCTCCTCGACTGTAGCCGGGAATAGACCTGTTTACTAATTTTATGCATACTTCTTGTAAAAAAAAAGTTTCTCTTGACGACTCTAATACTTGCCAGAGGCTTGCCCGACATAGCAACACCTAATGTATGCAAAATGGATTCCATCTATATAGATACCATTATGCATATAGCAGGTGCACTAAATAGTTGTTACCTAGAAGTTCTGGAAAGAAACATGCATACAATGAAATACATTAGTAAACAGGTGTATTGAGAAAAGTTTGGTTTATGAGAGAATTCCATGAGAAATTGTTTTGACGTTGCACTTCCCTGGTAACTTGAGAAATTGGAACAAACGAGATGACATACAACTCACAGATTATCATTTAACTTCACCAGCTGCACTCAGCAAAAAATGTTTACCTTAAATCATATGGCGGCAATTCCATTTATGGGACATTTATAAATAGGATAACATTTCTAGCATAATCACATTTTATGGGGAAAAAATCATAGTCATTGTAATGCAAGAAAGAAACCACAAAGTCAGCATGGTCAGTGGTCAAATTTAGTCATCTTTTTTTTTTAAATTTTGAGATGAAATGAGAGATATCGTATATAGGACACCTTTCCTGGAAATGTTCATAAAGAAAAACTGCACTCAAGGTACTGCCTTTATCATTATGTACAATAAACCACATTTTGAACGAAATCGAGCTCCACTCTTATGATTAGCCGAACGCCAGTGTCTGGGTATACAGCATCATGTAATGACAGAGAATTCAGTCGGACAGGTCGAAACAGGTCGTAATTGCGAGAGTGCTGGGCTCCAAATTATCACAAATACGATTTATTTCTCTCTCTCTCTCTCTCCCCCCCAAATAAATCTCTCGCGAGAGTTTCATCACCTGGAACTAATGCAGCCCTTTCGTAAAAGGAAAACGACATTTACTTGCACTGTGGCCGACCTGAAGCAGGCTTTCCGAAACATTGCCAGGTCCCTTGGCCATACCTTATTTTCTTCACAATCATTCACCGCCAATGTACGTTCCTTATAGTACGCCCACGCCACATCCAGCGGATAAAATTCACTCGGTTTATTCTGTCTGTAAAATAAGATTGTAGTTCCATGATTTGACACACAAGTTTACACTGTCCATACGGTGTGAGAGTTCTACGACACATGCTTCACTGAAAATTTACTTCATTAACCGAATACCTAAGTTCGTAACATCAACCCTGTACCAAACACAATAACCCAAGCCCTAACCCTAAACCTAAACCTAGAACTAATCTAAATCAAATTGCAACCCTAACCCTATAACCCTTCATCTTTGACGAAATAAATCTCCGAGTAAATGTTGACGGAGCAAATGTCTGGTCACGGCTGTGAGTAGGAGTGATCAAAAACAAAACGTAACAATATCGACACTGCATGGACAGCAAAATGTTGTTCGGTTTTAAAGATGACAAATATATTATATATATATATATATATATATATATATATATATATATATGATTCACCTGAAGAGATTAAATCGAAAGCGCTTGTGAATTTTTATAAAAACATGCTTCTTGTGTGTGTATTCTATATGATGTTGTGAACTTTATTTTTCTACATATATATATATACGGCATTTCGCTGTCCTATACAGTGCCAGATTTCACGCCCCGTATCTATCCTCGCTGATACATCACACAGTGTGGACAGCGAAATTTCATGATTCAATGACTGTGTGGTGACAAAATAATGTGAGATCTTTTTCATTTATTGAAATGTGGCTTTAGTACCAAATATTACATGTACTACGTGCTATAAAAATCTGATGATGACGATGATGATGATGAAGATTATCATTATTAATACTATTATCAATATCATTCTTGTTATAATTATCATTATCCTGATAATTTTTTTTGTTATAATTATTACGAGTGTCATTATTATATTTTCGTCATTACTATCATTATTATTATTATCGTTGTCAATATTCATGTTATCATTAATAGTGCTATTATCAATATTAACATTTTCTCCCTTGCCAACGTTAATTTGCATGCAGATGATAGTCATGTCGCAATGACCGAGTAGGAAACCAAGACTTTATTTGATGGCTGGCCTACATACATTACATCAAGGACAGATAAATGTATACTGTGAACATTTCATCACATTTATCCTTGTACGACGCACAAAGCGTAATTCCAATATGCCAATTAATTAACTCATGCTGCAAAATTATAGTGCTGTGAGATTAGTTTACGTGTTTTTTTTTTCAACTTTATTATTTTTCATGGGGATTTCTCGGAGATAAACGTCAAACATTTGATTTGATTTATTGATTCATTTTCATTCTCATTTACAATTTTCGATAACAAAACAATGAAATATGTGAACATAAACGTACATAACATAATCAGTAAGCACTGAAAATGAAAATGAAATCAGGGGCCAACAAGAAGCAAAGCTTGTAAATAGCTAGCCCCTGAATGACGAACTCAGATACAAGAATAAAAAGTATAATAAATTATGTACACTCATATATATGAATATAAATACATATGGTATGAAAGGACGTTGATCGTTATACACATGGCAATTACAGAGTAGAGATGCAAATCTTATCAATTGTTCTTAGATCATTTAGTTCTATTAACAAAAAATATATAATTTCTCATTAATTCCGAAAAGAAATGTCGGAGCGGAAATAAATAATTCTTACCGAACAATTCGAAAAAAATTACAATATTTTTTTTTAATAAATAAAGGGAGGCAATTATGCTTTCCAGTAGGACGTAATCATTTTCAGCATGTTTTCGTGGGTTTGTTGTATATTTTTCTGATGCAAACTAAAGAGATTTGTCTGCATGGTCATAAATTGGAAAGGACTTCTAGACAGTGTCTCTTGAAAAACATTTCCTTATACATAAACCTAAAGAGTATCTTCAAAGTGACGTATAACATGTATAATTATGATGTTTTGTACTGTAACCCAAGTGATATTTATTATTATACAGCTAGACAATTGTAGTCATAAACCATCCCTCGAGATTTCTTAAGATGTGATATCTATCTGTCTGTGAAGTTTCAGTTTCTGTTTATTTTTATTTCCACAAATCAATAAAAATGCAAGTCATATATTTAGAGTAATACAAATCAATCACATAATGCAAGAAAAATATATAACAGAGTAGTTCAATGATTAACATTCATGTATTACAGTGTGTTTCTTGAAAAAGGAAACCGAACTTTCTCCAGCAACATTTCATCAAATAAACATAACTGGATTTATTGTAGTGCATCATAAAAATTGGAATTTTATCCCCTTCCATATGCTACCACATTTGTGATGATAAAGCCTGAGATTGTTGAACTAAAACAATTTTAAACTAAAAATGTAAAAATTGATTTGCGCACGAGAGTGCACTCTCTTCATCTAAAAGTTGGGTTTCCTCTTTTTAAGAAACAACTGCATAGCGGAGGTACCTAAAGTAAAGCAAGGCTTGTTGTGGATAGGCCTGGGTTAATACATTTACAGACAGGCAGAAGAACAGAATAGTAGAAGGAAGGAATTAAAGAAAAGAAGGGGAAAGAAAGCTACAGGAAGGGGGAATGGAAAGAGAAAGGGAAAAAATACAAGACGAAACAAAGATTGTCACAAGAACGGGGACGCACTGATACTGACAAGACATGCAAGAAACTACAGACAAAATGATAATTATTGTAAGGGGATCTGCAACTACTTCACTGCGAAGTTTTCAACACTACGTCGCAGCGTAGTGAATGCAGTTCATGTATCATTACAAACACTTTAAGGGGTCCATGCAATATCACCCCCCCCCCCCCACCCCGCCTCCACAAAAAAGGGAAAAAATGATAGACTCACAGCTTATATATGCACCAATACCATACCAAGCGACATTTGAGAAATTGACACGAGATGAATAAAGAAATCATAATGCACAAGCCTCAATGTACATGATGAATAGATGACTAACTGCAAATGCCTGAAGGTGAATCATAAATTCTGCCTTTATAGACTATTCTTATCAGTTGTATGGAGAGTTAGTTTCTTGACACTAAGTCTTCTCTTTATTAATTCATAATGCTTGGTAGACTATTTCGTTTCAAATCTTGTGTTATTATCTCCCCGAATTCCATTTGAAATGGTATGACATTTTTTTCAGAATCATCACAATGCGTATATTACACAGATGATCATATCTAAATATAAATGTGGTGAGGAGTTACAAACACATTTCACATGTATTATGGTTCATATCATTAATGCAAGCTGTTAGCATTTAGGATTCATGCAGAAATCAACGAAATGCTGTATTTAATCTGATACTTTAATTGTCAGCTCGTAAAATTTATATCATGTAGTCTATCCTAGATACAAAAGAAAATATTTTGCGCTTAGATTAACAGGGTATTGGCATGAAGTAGTATCATATCAGACAATAACTGGGAAAATGATTACCACTCAGTTATGAAGTATATTGATATTTTGTCGACTAGTCTCATTTAGCTACGATTGTTACAGTCACATGGAAGTTATACCCTTGAAATAAAACTTCGACAACTAGTGACTATTGACATTGTACTATATTTGTATACATTGTGATTTTAAAGTTCATTACATCCGCTGCACGATATCCATGAGAGTATGTGTAGCAGCTTTAACATGTTGCAAATAGTTTTCTTATGAAATCATGAACCGTAACAAATCCTTTATGGTGTCAAATAATCGTCAATAGAACTGAATTGATGTAAAATCATCTACACCATGACAACAGTAAAATGACTAACAAAAGGGCCATTTCATTCTCAGATATCGTCAGTGCACATGGTGGGAGCTTGGCACCGAGAAAAAAAACATTCTTTGGAATTTCTTTCTTTTCCTGGAGCATATTGAATAATAATTCCTTGTCATTCTCACGGTTCAATACATGCAGTGAAGTTGCAAAGGCCGGAAGCTGTGTATGTCGATAAGGACTTCACGAATGCTTTTCGATGAATTAAGTGTTTTATAGACCTCGAACTCCCCACCCTTCCCCCAACCAAGCGCTCCCGTAATGAAGAGCGCAGTTACATTATTCTATTTTTCAGTATACGCCATGGAATATTCACAGGTACCTTTTCTCCCGACAGTACTGATAATTGATTTCAATTTAGACAGAATTGAATACATTATATGTGTTGCTTTTAATTGGAAAGCTGTAGACAACTCGAAGAGCAACAACACAATCATTCCAATGATTGTGTAAAAACAGACATAGAAAACTTATTTGTATACATCAGGCAAGTGCGAAAATGATCGATTAATGTGACTGACTGTTCAACATAATTCTCACGTTATATGAGAGTAGTTCTGAATGTAGTTCAAGGTATGATTGATGGATGGGGAGATTTTCTGTCCCCATAAGGCTTTTTTCTTCTTAGTGTATACAAATAACATTTTCATTTCCATTTTCAATTTATTTCACCCTTGAATATAATCTCCTTCGGATAAAATGACAGAAGGAAATGTGGCGACCATGAAAAATAACGCCAACAGGTAGCGAAACATGCCTAAGCTTGAATGTTCCATTCACCTTGGAAAGTATATCCATCATAATAACACAAATTGATAACGAAAATAATTATTATACCGAGAGGACATGAGATGAAATATTTGACTGACATAGGGTTTTGGACTGGCAAGGTGTAAATTCGATTGGCAGCTACTAGGCCAAGAGCCTGTCCCGAAATAATAAACCCATTTTTACCCATAAGATTTACTCAGACCATTTGAGTCATTAACAGAAAGGTTGTCAGCCTGACCGTAGTCGTCGGGTTTAGCTCCCAGAGACCCCAAAGTCAGGTCCATTTCACTCCCACCTCCTCCATGCATCAAATTTTGTCAGAAGGAAGACGTGTGATTGGAAATTACAAAACACAAAAAATGACAATAATTTCCATCGGATGGGGTGTCAGACGGCCCCTAAAAACTGAGGTAAAATTTTCCCTTTGAAGCCCATACAGGTACCAAGTTTTGGCAGAAGTAAGAGCTATGGACATAATGAATGTACATTACGAAAATATAAAAACTTTAAACATTGTTCATCGGGAAGGGGGTGTCAGAACACCTGAAACAAAAACACCAAAGTGCCCTTTGACAAAGCTTTGCACCCTGTGGTCTGTATAAAGAAAATGCTTTTTTTAACCTTCTGATTATGACTCAGGAGTGTTTTATTCAATTCAGTTCAAATTTATATAACATTATTTTGAGTATTCTAATTTTCTTGAGGTCCAATTTAGTTTCAATTAGTCACTTTATTAATAAGTTATTTGATTGTAAAAAAATGTATCGCTTTTTAAAAAGTAGCCCAAAAATATTGTCAGGGTGATACAAACACACCCATTGTTCACAAGGCATAGAAAAGCCTGTCAAGTATGTGTTTATTAGACTGCCAGGCTGAAATGGACTGCTAGTATTCATGTGTTTATTACACATATACCAAGCAAGCTCCCCTATGCTGCATGAATGGCAGTGCGGAACTTTTTGGTTTTTAATATTTGTATTTATCATTATCATTGCTCGTTACGGATGTTGGAATGTTTTCCAGGAATGTTTTCCAGTTTCGCTTTACGAATCTTCCTTGCTATAGAATTACCTCTAAATGTGTTTTTTCGCAATACAACAGGATAAAAATAGATTACTAATGGGTGGGTAGAATGTGTCAGGTTTTTATTAGTTCTAGAATAGGGTTATACGCACATTAACTCTGTAAAGTCATCGTTTGGTTGTACAATGTATAATAATAATATTTTAATGTCACAATACTGTTCAGTGTCTTAGTACTGGGGAAAGAGGAAGTGACTTTGGGGCAAGATGCAAAATTAGAAGAGTTCACAAAAACGAAACAAGAACACAAAATGAATTTATATACAGCTGATGGCCTGACCGTATAAATAGAATTTATCTTATTATGATATCTTATGTATCACAGGTTATATGTCACTGTTGATTAAACGGCCCACGAAAATAAACGTATTACAACATCATCGTGCACTATGAACCACTAAAATATAAGAAATGGGAAGAATTTATAGTAATGGTCTAAATATTACGCCTATAAAAACTGGCTACAATGGAAGTGCTGTATATTCTTATGTCAGTTATGTTGGGGTTTTTTCTTCTCTCTTCCTTTTTTTTCTTGTTCTTTCAAAAGTGTTGGTCTTTATACTTTAGAATTTTACTTTGGAGTGGCCCATAATATTTAGAGTTGAATGACTGAAAAAAGGTTATATTTTTTGTAAACTAAGAAGTCATTTACTGTAAATAAACTTGATTCGTCTTTATAGGCAATCATTTTTTTTAACCCAACTGGCATACCTTAAGTACATAATAATAAAAAAATTGCCTCCGTAAGGCTTAATTGTGTACTTTTCCGGCTCCGGCCCCCTCTTTTACAAAATCCTGGATACGCCCCTGATCTTAAATGTGCATTAATGGGTATTATGACTACACATGCTGAGACCGTGTCCAGGAGAGGATCCATGATTTCGGAAAAGAGTGGGGGAGGCACGATGCTGAAAAATTACACAATAATTATTGATGGGCAGTATTTTCTTGTTGTGTAGCTAAGCCTGTTCTAAGGTATGCATGAAAGACTTCAAGGGGTGTGCGGTCTGGTGGCACCCCCCCCCCCCCCTTAAATCCGTCACTGGTCTTGGATTATGGCATAAAACACAATAAGGGCGAAAAGTGAGTACTTACCGAGAGTGATGTTTGGCAGAATGTCATCCCGGGCGTTGATCTGATCGATGGCATAGACCATGGCATGCATCCACTTAAGACCCCGAGGGTTAAAGTCCCCACATTCCCCGTCCTGCGCATCATGAAGATCAAACAGCCCACCGAGGACGTAGTTGCCATCCCGCCGGTAACTCTTGGGTAAAGCACCTGCCACGACTCCGGTCCCATTGGCCAGCCCGGCCACCAAGGTGGTCTGGATTACTGTCGAATCGAGTGGGTTAACGGTGGTGACATTCTCCCCTCCAGCAAAGAACAGGTGAGATAGTCCCGCGAGGAGAAGGAGGAGCGACGACGGTGGTTGCATTAGCAGACGACATGACGATAATTTGTGTCGCCTCTCACCCGCCATAACTGCATGGCCTAGGCGCGGCGACGCTCGGCCAAGTACAAAAATTCCGTCACACACACACACTTCCAAATACAAATACAAAAGTTAAGAAGGCACGCGATTGCACGAATGCCAGGCCATCGAAAAGAAATGGCAAATTCACACTATCGCCCAAAGTCAATGAACATGGCTTGCCACATCGAAGGCGAAACTGAGTAGGATCCGATGAAATAATTCCATTTTTAAAGGCCTCGAACAAGTGGTCGAATTAATTCCGCTTCCATTAATTCACGGCAGACGAGCACGCACACACGTCCCGCCAGCTCACGGGCGCATCTTCTGCAAATGACAAACAAAATGAGATAATACATTAGCGGTGGGTTCTCTGGCCTGCATGGCGAGCAGACAGGTAACTCTCGGGCATGCGCGGTACAGAACAAGGATTAAGATATTAGTAAACGAAGAAGCTTGATGGGAGGAATTTTAATTTGTAAACAAATTTTTAGGCATTTTACTCCAAGTGTTAAAGATCGTATGCTCGATCTGTAATGAAAAAAATAATATCTTAATCTGTAAACAAATTTTTAGGCATTTTACTCCCAGTGTTAAAAATCGTATGCTCGATCTGTAATGAAAAACACAAGTCAGAAAAAATTGGAACCATCGGGATTCGAACCTGTCATCTACTGCTTGCCGGGCAGCGACTTAACCACCAGGCTATTCTGGTTCACAGTTCTGATTCCAGTTCATCGTGACTTGGCCGTGAACCAGAATAGCCTGGGGGTTAAGTCGCTGCCCGGCAAGCAGTAGATGACAGGTTCGAGTCCCGCTGGTTCCAATTTTTTCTGACTTGTGTTTTTCATTACAGATCGACCATACGATCTTTAACACTGGGAGTAAAATGCCTAAAAATTTGTTTACAGATTAAGATATTATTTAACATTCATGGTTTTACTCTGTAGATTATGGTGTTAACAATGCCTGTATTGTAACGCCAGTATCTGATTAAATGCTTATGTTTGTTCTTTTCTTCGTGAGCATGACAGACGTTTGAAATGTGAAGGGGGGAAAAAAAACCTTTCAGTATTTCCATATGACCGGACCGTCCTTGACAATACCCAGAACTGGGAAGCATTTCATCAAGCATTTTGTCAGTGATTTTTACTGACAAATTTGCTCTCAGCCAATCAGATGCAAGGATTTCAGTAGCTTATAACAGTTGTCGGTGAAAATCACTGACAAAACGGTTGATGAAACGCTCCCCAGGCATGCGCTATAGCATTACGATCATCCAAATGGA
Organism: Heliocidaris erythrogramma; assembly: GCA_025617745.1. Lineage (NCBI taxonomy): Eukaryota > Metazoa > Echinodermata > Echinoidea > Camarodonta > Echinometridae > Heliocidaris > Heliocidaris erythrogramma. The sequence continues at coordinate 10,873,733 of CM046858.1, forward strand.
TTGGACTTGAAATATCAAAAAGTATAATGTACCTTGGGTTATTATAGTTTCCATTTCCAGTGGAGCAGAGAATTGTATAATTGAAACATGGTTCCTGGATACCAAGTGAAATATAAATGTTTCTGGAGCTAATTGAGATTTGGTCCTTTGATCCCCTCGTAGTACTTACCACACGCCCTCACGGTGACCATATTATGTAAGGAATACTCTCAAGGGACTCACGGAGTGGAGATGGTGCAGACATTGCGTGCGTGAATGAATCCGATCACTGAGGTAATGCGCTAAGAGACGTTTCGTATGTACAAATCCAGACTTATTATATTAAGATATTAAGCGGTTCATATCTGATACAATTAAAACGTCTAAATATGCTGTCTATGTAAATGTCTTTTTTTAATTTGACGAACTTCTAACCTTCCATTCAGCATGGGAACATCGCCAACATTGTAGGTAAAGTCAACTATACTCAATTTTCTCCCACGAGCTCGATTATATTTTGCAGCAAAAATCTGATCACTCTGGGGATATCCCATTATAAGCATCAAGCGATGCGACCCATGATCAAATGGCGCTTTCCTATTAGCTAAAGTATAACGGAGAATTATGTTGTTATGGCGAAGTATAATGAAAATCGTACGATACTAAACTTCACCTATATAGTTTTGTCCAGGATAAAATCTAATTGTCAAATTGAAGCTAATTCGTTTTTCCAATTACACACCGTGAACAATATTATCATTGAATCCGTATTTTCATTATACCGTATTGTTATCTTTATACTTTCAGTTTCAAATAATCACTCCCCATGCTCGCTCTCTCTCTCTCTCTCTCTCTCTCTCTTCCCCATTCTCACATATTCTGTTGATATAATTATAAGCAGTGGATTTAGGGATGGCTAGTGCAACAAATCCATGTATTATAAACTCTCCGAAAATGATACACAGACTTTTTTATATGAAACATGTAATAGATTATTAAAAACAAAAGCTTGTAGATATAATCAGAATTAAAGCTAAGAGGGAGAAAATTTGAGAATTGCTTTTTTCTCTTCTTTTCTCATTTTTTATTCATTCACCAAGTCACGCAGAAGCAAAACAAAATGATTACAGAATATTTCTACTTTTTCGTTAGAAATTGATGTCCGTTTGATATCATGAAGGCATACTTGACAACGTTCTATAATGCTTATGTAACTGAAAATCTGTTTTACCTACTGTAGAAACTTATATAATATAAAATGTTTCATCTTAAATCTACTGAATACAAATTTGGCAAAGGTTTAACAATTAAGATAGGAAAGAAAATGTATTAAAGAAGAGGTGTTTATCTAATTTACATAATTATACTTCACTGCGTTACTCAATAAACTCGAGTCATTCATTATCAAAAGTACGTAATAATATTACACTCAACTTCATGACAGTTTCAACTTGTGAACAATGTGCGTTCAACAACATGAAATCAACGAGATCTATTCGAAACAAGGGATTTCAAAATAATACTGTTCATAAATCAGACAAAATAATGTAACGTGATTGCACGAATGCTCTATACACGGCTAGCTGTATCTACCTGCATACCTGCTTCACCACATCCCTGTTTTTAATCTGATTTTCAGCGATATAATTCAATTGGCTTATTTGAAAAGAAAATCCTTCTAAAAGAAATACGGAATTTGTCAGTGCACATTGAGGTATCACCAGATTAGACACGTCTTTGCACTACCCCTCAGTGCTACGTTCAATAGACATTAGGGCTTTAGGGAGAATCTAATGTAATTTATCGAAAGTTAATTGCAAGACAGTCGCTCCGGTCACGCTATTTTGACAAATTTGACAATAAGATACTAATCATGTTTTGGGGTTTGTTCGTTTTTACATCTCTTCCGGATGATGAATACGAATCATTTTAGGGAGATACAACCAGACAGCACAGGGATTTTCTTGAAAATTGCTTGTTTTGATAGCGTGTCGAAATGCTACAGTATATAATTCACTTATTGCCCGGGCATCACGCTTTGTCAAACGCTGACGAAACTGGTATTCATCACGAAATTCTCGTCATCACAATATCTTCAGTAACCCTCCAGTCATTGTCTTCATTTCTATACTAATCTTATTTTCCCCTTTTTCCTGCTCTTTCGTTTTGTTTATGGGGGAGTGAGTGCGTACGTGTGTGCGTGTGTGTGTACATGTTATGTTATAAATAGAAATTAATAAAGATTACTGGGAAAAAAAGTACATTGTATGTGGGGTTACATGCACTTTGCATTTCCTTTAAACTGTCGTTAACTCTCAAAATCGCATTACGATTTAAATAGTTTGGAAGTTACAAATTAATCCCCTAAACTATAGGATGTGATTGATTCGGTAGCAGATGGGTGTTTTTCTGAAGAAAAAAAATCTTCACTACACGGAAATACCCGGGAAATACCCGCTTCTTACGTTATTCGTACTTTTCAATTCAACAAAGGCTTGTTTTATTCAGTGGAATCGGACTGCGAATCTAAGATTAATAACTTTACTTCAATTCTAAACACTGTATTGATTTGGAATTCCATATCATAAGGACATTCATTGAGCAAGAATAAGAAAAGGGCTGACAATGCTTTCAATTCATTGGATAAAGCAAGGGTTACACCAGAACCGAATTCTCCCGAATAAATTCGGACCGATTCTGCCCGAATATGGCCCGAATTGGATGGATTCGGTTGATTCGGAACTTATTCGTCTCTGATTCGGGGAGCTCCCCGAATCAGAGACGAATAGGTTCCGAATAGGTCCCGAATCAAGCAGAATCGCCAAGAATTGACCCGAATCGATTTTGGGCATCCCGAATAAAGTCGAATGGCAATCCGAATAGAGGCCAGAATCGAGCCAAATGTGACCAGAATTGAGCCCAATATGGCCCGAATTCCCCGATTACACCCGAATAATGACCCGAATGTCGACCCGAATCGGGACGAATATGGCCGAATGCGCCGAATACGCCACCGAATTACCCGAATTCGCCATAGAATCGTTGGATTTTGGCCAAATTTGGACCCGAATTATAGCCGAATTCAAAAAACATGATTTTCCCGGACCTATTCGTCTGCTATTCGGCTGTATTCTGGCCTATTCGGCTTATTCGCCTGTATTCTGCTCTGTATTCGGATGGCGATTCGGATGGATTCTGGGAGCTATTCGGGGCATTCTGGGCAGATTCGGCTCTATTCGTGTTATTCGGGTCTATTTGGCTAGATGATTCGGGTCGAAGCCCGAATCTGCCTAGAATGCCCCGAATGCCTCCCCGAATCCAACCGAATCCGGCCGAATTCCATCCGAATATATCCCGAATATGGCCCGAATGAAATTTGTCGGGGCCACATTCGGGACCATTTTTTAGCGTATTCGGATGGTTTTGAACATTTCAAAACAAGCCGAATCCCTCCACGAATGTTTCAGAATACCTCCCGAATTTTTTCCCATTCGGGGAGGGAGAACAGAATGCTCCCGAATACACCCGAATTCGAAAATTCGGGTGTATTCGCAGCTGATTCGGTTCCGGTGTAACCCTTGCTTAACACGGCAACCGGAAAGGTAGATATTCAACCGCAGATTGTGGAAGTTTTTTTGCCGCGAGAGGGCGCCATGTTCGTTACCAGATTAGTGTCCCTGTATTAAAGAGTTGCGACATGGACGTCCCACTTTTCTGGAAACAAAATGGCGTTCGAATTCTTTCTATTGAGAACACCCAGGTGCTCACCGGAATTGAATAGAAATGTTACGTAATAGTGGAAACAAAATGGCGTTCAAATCCCCAGTTGTCGCATCTCTCTAATACAGGGACACTATACCAGATCATGGCGTAGCGCCGTGGGGCGCGAACTTCTTCGGACAGCCTGAGCTCGAGCTCTCGTGCAAGATTCAGTCGGCTTCGTGCTGTTGGAAATGCAAATGCAGTAGTCCGATCAAAGGTTTACGAAAGACAAGCTTGAGCTGATGGACGCGCTCGACGCACAAACTTTGTGCACGAGTCATAGTAAGAGTGAATGGGGCTTACGCAATCCTCACTTTCCCCACGGCCGCCTGGTGTCCCTTTAAGAATGCTATAAAAACCCGAATTTGAAATTTGGATTTGAAGAAAAGTTCAAGTGTATAAAAGAGACAAAACTTCGTATTTTCGACAATGGGTGCGATTTAAAGTAGGCCTGTACCGAGATGCGTTATTGGCCCATTCGGAGAGTTTGAGAGACGTTTGAAAACTCCAATAAAATTAGCTCATAAGCGCTTTATATGCTCAAAGCTGCACTTAAGTACACAATATATACAAACATGGAGGTGGTGAGCAACGTAGTAGACGTACGTGCTACACATGACTTGTACAAAATACTATACATATCTATATATTATATGCGCACATCGGACAGCTGAAACCATATTTACCCGTACTAGGTAACGGGCTTGCGATTTCTGTTTTCAATCATGATAATAATATCTAAAATGAGTGAGGAACGTGGCAAAATTCAGAACCTTTCTAACATAGTATAACATTTGTGTTATTTGATTTGATTTCAATTGTTTATAGCAAAAATTATTATATACATAGCATTTATATTGCGCTTAATACAATGTTTCTAAGCGCCGAAGTAGTATTATTACCTGAATGCTAATAAAGCAAGTGTGTGCTTGTAAGTAAGTAACCAGGGGACCCACGGCTTTACGTCATATCCGAGGGACTTGGTAATGAGGATTAATGCATTTGTACCAAAAGGGCATGCAGGCTATAGCGCATCGATTTGGTTTCGAACCCGGGACATCACAGTTTCGAGACCCCTGCTCTACCCCACGTAAAAACATGAATAATTCGGCAAATACTATATATTTTAGATTACAAGCAAAGGTGTGTAGGGCCTAGCGCTCTGCATGAGGCAGTGATGTCGGTTTGATTCCCATATAAAACAGTTTATCAACTTTTTACAAAATCTGCCAAAATGAAACGGCGGAAACATGGAGAAGGTTAAGATTAATCTACCCAACACTATTCATTCATTATCCATTCATTTCTTCGCTTCAGATAATTTTGAAAAGAATGATTCATGCCGAATCAATCCATAATGAGAATATGAATACGACATTCTTTTTGAATGGTGAACATTAGCCTTTAAAGCGGCAAGATAAAGTCAACACAATTATCAAGGGAAATTTGGGTATCACATTAGAATTACTTCGAAGTTGATGGATGAGTTCATAACGCTATTATCTCATACCATCGATGAGACTTGTTCTTCATGCACCAATGTTTACATTGTCATAGCGACCCCTCATCACTGCCAGATTTAGACGAAGATTATTGGATTATTGGTCTGCTGGACGATACCATCCGATGATTTTTTTTTAAATATATTTATGTACTTTTTAAAATTTATTTATTATTATTTTTTTTTTTTTTTTATTTATTATTATTTTTTATTTATTTATTTATTTTTTTTTTTATTTTTTTTATTTTTATTTTTTTTTTTTTGGGGGGGGGGGGGGGCAATGACAATGAAGCAGTTATTACGTGTTTAAAAGGGGGAGTCCACCCTGGGGAGCGTTTCATCAAGCGTTTTGTCAGTGATTTCTACTGACAAATTTGCTCTCAGCCTATCAGATGCAAGGATTTCAGTAGCTTATAACAGTTGTCGGTTAAAATCACTGACAAAAGGCTCGATGAAACGCTCCCCTGATTACAAGTTGATTTTACAAGAAGCAGAAATACTAAAGAAACTGATCAGTGAAGGTTTGAGCAAGATACGATAAAAAGTAAGAAAGTTATGATTTTTTAAAGTTGTAATCAATCTATCATAAATTGGCAACTCCGTAACGTATATCTTGCGAGCTCCCCTCCAATTTACCCTGTACCCCAAAAATCATTAATTCCCATTTTCTCTAAAGAAATTATTCAATCATACATGCAGCTTAGATATAATCATTGCTCATAAGTTTTTACACAAAACCCTGTGTGAAACAATCTATTCCTTTCTCAAAAACTGTAAAAAATGAAAATTTGTGAAATTTCTGTACAGAGCAAATGGGAGAGCAGCTCACAAGATACGTCACGGAGTTGCCAATTTGTGTTTGATTGATTAACTTTCATAATTCATAACTTATTTTTGCTCAAACTTTCACTAATATGTTTCTCTATTTTTTTCTGCTTTTATTCAAATCAACTCAATACGAGGGTGGAACTTCCCCTTAAAACCTCAGTCCCATATCTATCTGTTAGCGATAATTATACCTATACCTATTGTCAGATTGTTGAAATGTTAAGTGTATCATTAACATGTCAGTGACGTAGCTACATCGGGACCGTACAAAATAATTGAGTTCCTGAGCAAATGCCCATATCTTTCAAACTTCTCCTGTTTTAAGGTGATTTTTTTCCCCGCATTTTTGAAAAAAAAAGTTTTTAACTTCAGATACATTGGTAGATCCTTCGTTTTGTCAAAGTATAGGCACTGTGAAATTTATACAGAAAAACAAAAGATTTATAGCAAGTAACTGAAAACAAATTTGAAAAGATCAGGGATTCCCCACGAAAAACAAATATTTTAACATTCAAAGCCATCTTGAACACGTGCGGTATGAACTTGAAATTTCAAATGGATACTGAACTTGAGATGCAAATAGGCATTGTAAACGCAGTGAGCATGGAGAGCTTCAAATTAAATGTCACACCTGAGCAGCCTGATCCATGTAATACTTCCAAATCGTTATCATGCATTTCGTATGAACACTAACTACACTCACTTTCCAATTAAGCAGAAAATTACTCCGAACAATACACACGTAATGCGAGATTATTCACGGAAGAGTAATCCAAGTGTGATTCATTAAGAAGAAAAATAGATGGATGAAAACGTTGAAATGCATTCGAAAAAGCTATAGAGCGAAAGCAACTGATCAGGGGAAGCACTAAATGAAGAGACAATCAATTATTAATGATATGCGAACATTCAGCAAATAAAGTCAGTGCAGAGAAGAAAAAAATGATTGAACTAATTAGTTCGTGTAGATGACATTAACCTATGAAGATTACATTCAGTTCATTTCTTATTTTACAAGGTTTTCCCCAGCTCTTCATTGACTCCTGCATGCGATTCGTACGTAAGGGACTCGAGTCACAACCAGTCGTGCACCTCTCTGCACCTCCTCTTGGGCGTCTTGCTCCTTCCTCATTAGCATACGCCCTCTTACCTGCAAGAACTCTTGCGGCGAACGTAAAGCCCAGTACAGTTACGTGCACGGTGCAAGCGACGTGTAACCGACGCACGACATGTCACGGCTCCGTATGGAGCCATGGGCTTTGTGAGACCTCCGCAAGGAGCCCGTGCGATGGTCGCAAGAAGCACGTGCAGGAAGTACGATGATTGCGCGTGTCACGTGCGTTCATCAGAACACGTAGTCACACGCAGAGATTGTTGGACATGTCCAACAGCCTCCTTGCGTGTCCTGCGTGCTCCTAGATCTACGTGCTTGGAAAAACGTGCAGACCCGTGCGTGGCGACGCAAGGATTTTCTGCGAAATCCGTCGCAGACCACACGCACGGAGGTGCACGACCGGTTGTGACCAACCTATTATTTGAACAAACAAAATGCAATTAAACTAATGAAAACTCTCTTTTTGCACATGGAGAGCACGTGTTATACACGTGATTTCGCATATAATATTTAGATGACCTTAACGTTAATATTTCCTCAATACTCAACTATTTTCTACTGAAAACCGTTCAGTTGATATAATTTCATGGTACTGAGCTGAAAATTCTTTATTAAAAAACTCTGATTCTGTGAGCATTCTTTTTTTTTCTTCTTTTTTTTCCAGAACACAATTTACCTTGTAGTTTCAGCAGACTCTAATTATTCCTCTCAAGCTTGACATTAAGTTAAATATTTAAGGGAAACGCTATTGCATTAGCCATGCAAAGTTTTAAAAGACAAAGGGTACCGAAATTTTTTTTAATCAGTCATGACACTGATAATTATATCTATTTTATTTGATCATTTTTTTTCTATTATAGAGATTCGGTGTCAACAACGAGTGAATTTTAATAATAATTAGACAAACGCAATTATCATTTTTTTTTCGAATAAGTTTTGTCACAAAGTACCCCCTTTGTAATTATGCGAAGTATATACACTTCGCATAATTATTACTTGTCTAATGAAATAAAAGGCAAACAAACACAAATTTAGGTATCATTTGAAGTAACGCTTATACAGAAACGCCCTACTTCTGTTATCCTAAAGTGGTAACAGCTACAACAACAAAAGACATTTAGGTTGAAATGCAATTTTTTTTAATGACGCCACATGTGTTCATTAGGGCATTTGGAATTGGTATATTACTGGTGATTAGTACTTATAATAACCATTAATGTCGCGTATAAATCAAAAGCACGGGAAAGCATTTTACCGCTCACTATACTGAGTGAAAATGCCACGCGGGTCAAAAAGCAGACTCCTAAAAAGCTAAAGGGGTGGGTAGTCAACGTCGAGAAAAAAATTCTTTCTTGGTAGGTTGGTTTTTAGGCCCAGAAAATTATTGACATACTTTTGAAATTTGTTTGATCGGCATTTAAGTATTCTATGAGATCGAAACACGTGAATATAAACTTATATGCGACTTTATAAGCTCAGAAAAGATTTACCCCCCACCCCCCCCCCTTTTTTTTTTGATAATAAAAGGTAACAGGCTTAACCTACATACGATATGAAAATATTCCATGGCCAATTTTCTCTAAAATGCAGATGTTTAAAGAAGTTTTTTTTTTTGCAGGTTCTCATGGTTATCGTCTCCATTTCGGTTTATCAAAATGTAGAGCATCAAGCAATATTGATCCATTTTACTTAAACACAGTGGATTGCTTTTCACCTCAACTAACAATGTAATCAAGATAAACAAGCGATATTCGATATTCAAGGCCGATTAGATATCAGATCCCATCAAGCGGGTATACGGCTTTCTTTTCGCTTAAATTCCTGATTCCTGATTTCTGATACGTGTATGTTGTCTAGACGTGAACTTGGAGATAGCAAGTCGAGAATCTCGTAGTCACGCCTAACACTGTCTAACATAACTACATACTAAAGATCATCTACTTATAACCAGTTTGATTTGTAATATCTAATTATTTTGATGCGATCCTTTCTCCTTCTATTTCCATCCACGTGTACTGGATCTTGTTTTCTGCTCTCAATTTCGTTACTTTTATTATCAAAAGAAATCAATTCGAACGATGATGCTCTTATTGTCACTTGGATTTGAATTGAATGAGGAATGAGTTTAGAATAAGGAATATCTGCGGCGTGCCCTCAATCAAAATGATGACCAAAAAAAAATAATGTAAACTAAAAGAGAGATAAGTGAGAGAAATAATGGGAGAGGAGGCATCGTCAAAAGAAGGGGATACGACCCCTTTCCGCAGTCCTCCCCTCACATTTTGGCCTTGTTCTCTTGTACTGTCGGGATTTTATATCAATAAATTTGAATTTGGATTAGAATTTGAATTTGAATTGTACTTCATCCATCTATGCCCTCCTATCATAGCTGGACGCACGCTACCCCATCGAGGAATGTCTTTCCTTTCGTGGGGGCGTTTCATGAAGTGTCTTGTCTGTGATTTTACCGACAAATTTGCTCTCAGCCAATCAGATGCAAGGATTTCAGTAGCTTATAGCAGTTATTGCAACTTGTCATTGATAACAAGCTTTGTGAAACAGGACCGAGGTGTGACAAGCGCTCCTGATTTTTGTGGTTACATGTCGTTGTCCCGAAGGTTCATAATTCAGAAGGTTCGTTTCTCCGAAGGTTGATAATTCCGAATGTTCGTTTCTCCGAAGGTTCGTTCTCCCGAAGGTTTTTAAAGGGAACGTCCACCCTTACATTAAGTTGGTTTTAAAAGAAGCAGAAACATTACAGAAATAGATCAATGAAGTTTGAGCAAAATCCGATAAGAAATAAGAAAAAAAAATTTGAAGTTGTAATCAATGAAACACAAGTTGGCAACTCCGTGACGTATCCATGCGAGGCCCTCTCTCATGAAAAAAATCATAAATTTTCATGTTTTCTCTCAGGAAAAACATTTCATCATACACCCACCCTAGATATAATCATAACCATTATGCTTTTACACAAAACCTGTATATATGATACAAATTTATTATTACGAACCTTCAGATTAATGAACCTTCGGAAAACGAACATTCGGCAGTACGCACCTTCGACAAAAACGAGTACCTTCCGGTTTTGTAAGTCATTAATGTAATGTATAAGCTGGTCTCAGCTGAACAGACAGACAGAGACAAAGAGAAAATTAGAACGGCCATGATAGAGATGGATAGAATGAATCCCAGATGATATGGAAGGCTAGATGAGATGGATGTATGATTACTAGACTGCATGATGAAAATAGCAGTAGCGAGCAAGACGATCTAAACCAACAGCCCCCCCCCCCCCCCCGCTTCCTCTCCCCTTGAGAGCTAAGACAGGTTGATGATGATAGTCTCGAATCTCTAAGATGCTCTTTGCAGTTTCATGAATGACTCTTGCCCTTTATATCGCTAATGGCAGTCAAATTTAGATTTTTGAATGATGCCCAAGTTTGCCCAAAGGTGCTAGCAGCATGGTCTTTAGGTGGACGTATTTATGTATTAAATAAACTCGGCAATGCATTACATGTCGAATTTGAATACTTAAAATGAATTCAATTAAAATTTGTTTGTCTTTTTTTTTTTATAGCTAAGACGCTTTGCTACATAGCAGGTAATCGTTTCCGAACACACGCACACACACCCGAACACACACACACATTCACACACGCACACACACACACATACATACATAAAAAAACAAAATCCCGGTGCCCCCCCCCCCCCCCCCCCACAAAAAAGAAGTGATCTCGTCCTCGGAGCCCTCCAGCGCCCCTCGCAAAAATCATAGCTATGCCGCTGTTTCATCACGTTAGACTGTTAGAGCGACAGCCCCCACCCCTCCCACAGGTCTCTCAATGGCTGAATCCACGTCACGCCATTGCCAATGTAACTTAGCTCCTATATATAATGGAACATAATGAATGGAATTGGTTATGCCCTCGTCACACCGACGAGCCCGATTCCAGACCGACAGCAGACCGGAACAAAAAATTACATTCCCTCGCATGGCTGAGAATCTGTCAGGTTGGAGTCGATTGAAGTCTGTTTGTAGGTGTGACGGAGGTATTAAAGCTGATACAAAGCATGTCAGACTTATCAAATTATGAGAAATTTCAATTTGGTGTAAAATGTTTGACCTTGTGTTGCCAGTAATGACAATCTTTTCCCCTGTGTTTTATCATTCTTCAAATGGCTGACAACGCAACAAAACGCTGCTGCAGATTTTTTTTTTGGCGATATATTATATGGCGGTGATTATAAAGTAAATTAATTCATCAAAACAGTTTACGAGCTTAAAAGTTTCCGGTGGAGGTTCAATTATTGTAAGTAATTTATGTTCTAGTTGGGCTTGAAGTTATCGAATCCAGTTTCGCTTCAATGTATTAAGTACAAATACAAATTGTTGATATAGGATGGACATTGTTGTTTCTTAAATCTATATTATCTCCTATTTTAGTCCTATAAAAAAATTAAATCAAACGTTTATGAATAATGCAAAACGGCTCAACATTATATTAACATTTGTTGACGTGCATACGACACATGAAGTGTCGAATACAAGTCGCCCCCCCCCCCCTATTAATCAATGTGGATACGCCAACGCATGTATCAAATCATCACAGTCATTTATGTCAATGTAAAAACATGGGTTATTTGATGTAGAGTATAAACTCATAGCAGTTGTAGACCATTGTAGAGATGGTACTTCCGTATTCCACTGAGATCTCCCTGCTATTTACGATATCATAATCCAGTTTATCATCTCATAAATAGGAAGCGAGGGAGACATCATATTTTGACTATCATGTTGATGACCGTGTTGATACAAAATACTGTACACATACAACATGTACTTCGCGCATCCACATTAGTGTGTGTTCTACAAAATAATTTGCAAGGTGGTTCCGTTTGTATGTCGCTGTGTTATTCTTCAAAAGAGTTTGGTGTATATTTTGGTCAGGTTTCATGGGAGTTGCTATACTTATTTTGAAGTTGGGAGGGGACATTGTGATACCAAACTTGCCGACTCGTTAGCCAAGACATTACCATAGGTTGTCAAATCTCGGTCAAATCTATACCGACCGGATAAAAACAGAATTTTGTGATATTTTGCCGACAAGCACAAATTTTCCAACAAGCAAAACAATTTTTAATAAATGAATAAATAAATTATAATAATCATCATCATGATAATAATAGGAAGAAAAGGGTTGTTAATTTATGCTTCTGTTTTTTAATGAAAAGGGGCTCATAATTCCGAAAATGCAATAGAGCCCTATACATAACTTTTCGGAATTACGAACCTTCGGAAATAAGAACCCTTTTTCATTTTCGGAATTATGAACCCTATTTCATTTTCGAAATTACGAACGGTCGGAGTAACGAACCATCGGCGTAACGAACCTTCGGAAAAACGACCCTTCGGAAAAACGACATGTAACCTAATTATAGCTCTATAAGAGAATAACATAGATCAGGGTTAGCTCTCCGTCCGTACAAATATGCTTTCCCTTTAAAAAAAAAGGGGGCAATGTTCTCCTCGTGGAATGCCCAGCTTTGTTCTTTCTACATTTATCAACAGGAACAGAAAATAATCTGAGAATTGTAAGTTCAGAAATATCCGTTATATAGATATCAAGTATTGAACGAATGAGACAGAACAAAATGTAAATCCATTACCAAAATTAACAAGCATGCGATTCTCGAAATTGCAGGCGTTCCAGTGGGCATTAGGAATTATACCCTTATGGTTGTATCAAAAATTTATGAAATTAAGGAAATTCGGTTTCGCTACGCTGTAGGTTCACACAGTGTAAGCTAAACCTGCTTTGTAAACGTAGGCATTGTAATGTGGGTGGCATTGAAATGTCGAGACAAAATGAAATATCGAGACAAAATGAAATATTAAGAGACGAAAAACAATTATACTTACACCTACCTTTCAGTACAATGAACAGATGGGAGATAATGTCTTTAATAAATCCTTCAGAATTATCAATATTATGACAAACGATAGCATTTGCGATAAGGTGTTGAAAAAACATGTGCCTTTTCCTAGCTATATGCCAAACACACTTACAGAATAGTACTTCGATCTGGCTTGTAATATGATATAGCATTTTTTACTTTCTGTTTAGGCCTCGTTGTTTATACACCATGATACATGCACACTATACAATGACCCGGATATACGGATTTGACGCAATTATCAATTTTTAAAAATTAACATCAACCCATACTGAATGTGTATATTTGACGCTGTCGTTACGATACAAGTAAATATTATCTTGAATATCATAAATAAGAATCGGTGTCAAGTGGGCTAACATCTGTGTTAATTCAAAACCACAACCGCAATAATATCCATAGCTATTAAGAGGATCCAGCGATGCGCCAAAGGGGCTAACCCGCCCCATCTTTGATCTTTGGTTTTTAAGTCGGAAATTGCTTCTGTATATCCTCTGTGAGGGCTTGCGATATTTTTTTAAAACTCACACTTCGCCAGGGAAAAAAACAATTTCTAAAGGACCCCGCTTTTATGACAATCCTAGATCTGCCCCAGAATTTCAGTACAAAATAAAAACAATATTGGTAGCATAATGTGTCATTCGCATCAATCAGAAGTCGCGTATTATGGCACCAGCATAATACACGAGACAGACAATGTCGATCTCGTGGGCTTTCTCTCGACAACATTATATCGGTCTCATGGGCTGTTGGTCTGTAGAGGGCTGTCGGCCTCGCGGACTGTTGGTCTAGAGGGCTGTCGGTCTGGCGGGCTGTTGGTCTAGAGGGCTGTCGGTCTCGCAGGCTGTCGGTCTGGCGGGCTGTTGGTCTAGAGGGCTGTCGGTCTCGCAGGCTGTCGGTTTCACCGGATGTCGGATCTCATGAGCTGTTGGTCTATAGAGGGCTGTCGGTTTCGCGGGCTGTTGGTTTAGAGGGCTGTTGGTCTAGAAGGCTGTTGGTCTCGCGAGCCGTCGGTCTCATGGTTGGTCTAGAGGGTTGTCGGTCTCGCGGGCTGTCGGTCTCATGGGCTGTTGGTCTCGTGGGCTGTCGGTCTAGAGGGCTGTTGGTCTAGAGGGTTGTCGGTCTAGCGGGCTGTCGGTCTCATGGGCTGTTGGTCTCGCGGGCTGTTGGTCTAGAGGGCTGTTGGTCTCGCGGGCTGTTGGTCTAGAGGGCTGTCGGTCTCGCGGGTCTATCCATGTCAGTGTAGTTTGATTTTGGTTTTTTTTTAATCAGTTAATCCATAGCAGCCAATCTATATTCAGCTGTAATTAAAGGTGCGAATAAAATATTCTAGTGCAATGGCGGAGAATTATCATGGATTCCAACGGAGTTTTTACTGCATGTTTGGGATTACAGTGTCTGCCAAACGATTTTGATTTTATTTCTAATATGAGTAATGAGTACAAAAAAGAAATCGAGCAATTACTCCCAGCCCAAGTTCATAAAACGGTCTCCGTGTCCAGTTAAATATTGTTTCTTTTTACAATGTTTCATGCATTTTAATTCCAGCAAGTTTTAATTAGTTTGTTTTATGTATGTATATGTATATATATGTATATATATATATATATATATATATATATATATATATATATATATATATAATATATATATATATATATATATATATATATATATATATATATATATATGTATATGTTATTTCCTCACAATATTGTTAATAATTATTCTTATGTATACATGTATCTCAAAGCATTCGCTTGGATCCAGCTGAGGCACGCGGCTTGTCTTTGTTCAAACTCACCTGCCCCCGACAACGGAATTAATTAATAAGGTTGAAGATTTGTCAATCTGTCGGTCAATTGAATCTGGTGTCGCCGAAACCACTAACCCGTCTCCGTGGTCTAGTGGTTAAGGCATTGGCGTTCTAAGCCAACGACCCGGGTTCGATTCCCGGCGGAGACATTTTTTCAGCCTTTGCAAAAAATTTCAAAAAGGGAGGACAGCTCTGGGGAACTTTGATTTAAGTTACGCAACCATTATTCTCTCATTTCCTTTCGCATTGTATATATATATTCTTGTTTTGTTGTTTATCCCCTTAATATGTTGTTTATCTTTAATTGTATACATATATTGTTTTATACTTTTTAAGAGATCTGTAATAATGGAAATGAATAATTTTATGACAACTGAATAATCATTCAGGGTTATCACTTAATCATATTAGCGATTATTTTGTAGTAAGCACTATTATGAGAAGAATACACGACTCAAAGGCATATAAATCTCTAAAATGTAGGGGCATATACGCTTCGTTCCTCAACAGTTAAGAAACATGCATGGATGATGGATTGTCGCTGCCTTAGCTTCTTTTCAAATCACTTTCATTAAGTAGTTTCAACACGGTGCTTAAATAAGACTCTGATTGAATATACAATATTGACATTTCACGTGCTGTATAAATGGAAACAATACCATTGTGCTGTTTTGTAACAACAAATATATCGGGAAATATATCGTCCTAAGCAAATCCTGGTTTGCTGATCATTTTCATAAGTGCAAATACGTTTTTTATCTGCCGCATGTAATGATTTATTAACATACAGCATTTATACAAAAGACACTTGATAAGAGAGGGCATATGACAGAGAGAGGGAAAGAGAGAGAGTCAGAGAAGAGACAGAGAGACAGAGAGAGAAATAAAGATAGAGAGAAAGAAAGATAGGGAGAAAGAGAGGAGAGGGAGGCGAGAGAGCACAATTTTATTTCATAGAGGTCTTTGGTATTTAGAATGATTTGCTTTTCCATGAAAGCGCTACATTTATGTTAAACATACTGCATAAGTATTAAGCTCTGGAAATGCAATGTTTGAAGATCAGTACAAAGACTGTCATATTAATGGAAGCAAGACTTATGTTGTGACTGTTATACGGATTTTAAAGTCTCTCCTCTAGCATATCTATTATGTTGTGACTGTTATACGGATTTTAAAGTCTCTCCTCTAGCATATCTATCTAGTTTCGGATGATATCTATGATTCTAGTTTTTCGTACCGCGGTATAGGAATAGAAAATCAATTTTAGGTTTACAATATTACTTTTTTTGTCTGTTCTGCGACAAACTAGTAAACTATTATACTCTTTTATAAAAATGGTACCGATCTCTCTATGCCACGTTGGTCATACACGGTACAGCTTAAACAATGCGACTGAAACTCATTGCCAACTATTAATGTTAAATGAAATACGTGAAACTTTGATGGGACAATGAAATGAATTATGTTCTGACTATACAATTAATTATTAACAGGCACGATGTTGATCTGTAGATGTGCGAAGCTGTCACTTCCCTCCCAAACATTCACTTTTTCCGCAAGTCATTAAAACTATAAGGGGTGATAGATATTTAAAAAAAGGAAATGAAGTGCAAAAATATGTCAAAAATTTGGATAAGCCGTCGGGAAAGTAATGATGCCCTCCTCCTTAAAAATTACGCAGCAACCTTACTATTTAAATGGTCTTTAAAATGGTTAAAGACCACTGAGCTAATACTTTCGTCTCGAGGCGATGGAAAAAAGGCGTCAATAAAATACATATTTTATTGCTATTTATTAGTTTGATGAAATTATAATAAGTTGATATACACATTAAATAATTCGCTGCCAACGAATTCCGGACTTTTCGAACTAACTGACTAATCATATTATTCATATCTTCAAGCTAGAAATCGTATGGAGATTGTTGTAGAAGAAAACATTTCGTGTATTTTTAATGCATTATGGTGTAGTTTATGGAAATGTTTTTGCTTCTTCTAAGGCATGTTTTTCTTGTCCGGGTTGTTGTATTTTTATCAGATTCATTTGAAAATAATTGATGCCCTTCAGGTCTCCCACGCCCGTGTTCAGAAAACGTCTGCGAGGCTATAACTCTTCGCTTGATGAATACTTTAAAACCAACCTTTTATTTCTTTACCTACATTTAGGATTTAATTTTCCTTGAGTTAAGTGGGAACACGATAAATTGAAAATATACTCGAATGGTCAAATCAACCGAACAGGAAGTATAGTTTTACGCACTCGTTTCTGCTGTGATTTATTAAGACGGAGCGCCGAGATGTGTATAAAGTGCAATTAATCGTCGAGGAAATTGCCGAGTAATTTGCTGCATGCACGCACGCGTATTATCATGATCCACTTAATAATTTCCATATGGTAGATTATTAATGATACCGAACGCATGGGAACGGTTGGCAGATCAGAGGATGTTAATGATGAAATATGAATCAAACCTCTTCAGACTTGTTGAGTTTACAAGAATCGTTCGCTAGCGGGAAATATAGGCCTGCTTTGAATAATGATGACGAAATGTTCCTACGCCCTTATGCCATTGATATGTATAGTTATTATCAACCGTACAGGTATGTCCTATACGATTTTAAGTTGTCGTTGTTTTCTGTTTTTCTGTTCTTTTTTGTTTGCTTGATTGTTGTTGCTTTCTGCGTCACTATGCCACTTATTGTTTTAGAACCCTTCCAACCTTCTCCCTTGAAATTATTTCTTCATTATTTCTTCACTTTCCTTTCGAAACTATTGATTATCAAATTACAGATATTGTTGCAATTTCACATTCCAAACTGAGTTATTGGCTACAGGTACCAGTGGCGGATCCAGGATTGAGTAACAGGGGAAGGGGGGGGGGGGGGCACACAGATGAAGGTTTGTCAACTTTTGGAAAAGGTAGACCCGTATTTTTTTTGGAACAGTGGGGGGGGGTTATGGGGGTGCAGTTTCCCTCCATAATTCCCTGACAAGCAACAACAAAAAAATTGGCGGGGGGCACGTGCCCCCTGGATCTGCCACTGGGTACACAATTTTCATTATCATTGTTGATTTTGTTCTGGCAAAGTTAGCACATGGCCACGGGAATGAGCTGCATTTTCCCCTGCAGTTTGATAAATGCAAATATTGGTTTAAAATGTCAACATTATGCTTTTTGGGGTGCATGTATGCGTGGCCATCCGTTGACTTTCATCTTGTAAGCGATTTCTCGCGAGGTCAATGGTGTGTTCGCTAAAAGCCTGTTAATTGACTCCAAATAAAGGGAGTGTCAGTCTTTCGCTTATAGGGCAGGATTCTGAATCATTTTGTAAAGGGGGGGGGGGGGGGGTCAAGACGCGGGCCAATGAGTTTTGCTCATACATACCGAAAGCCCTTCTACATGTTCTAGGGTCGGTAGGAGCATTTTCAAAATATCACTCCCCCTCCGGCTTTAAACATTATGAATAAGTTTTCTCCGTTTAATGATCAGCATTGCTTTTCAAATCATACATGTTAGCGTATGGTGATAGATAATTATGATAGACTATGTGCGAGCGAGCGAAGCGAGAAAGACTTGTTTATACCCGTAGTCAGTCATTATTGTAGCATAGCGAAGAAAAGTGAACAACTGCTTTTTCTTTGTTTGTTTTTGTTTTTTACTTGATATTTCTTTGGCGGGCCGCATCAAATCGTTTCTTGAATAGTGTACTTATATTATGCTCAATTTAAAATCTATGTTTGATGAAGTGGAAAATTAGTAAACATGAAAGCTGAAGATTCAGACTGGTTTTCTGACAAATGCCTTTAAATTCCAATGTTCCCATTATCATCATTACCTGAATGCTGCATTACCAATCAGTAACCAATAAACTAACAATTAATGCGCATTTTAGCCTAATTAGATAACGCAATCAAGTATATGGCTTTAATGGATCCTTTTACAACAAACATATGAAGGCTGTGCATCATGATTTGTCATTACTATTGAGTAGTAACATATTGAACATCATGCACCATCACATTTTGTTTGGCATAAACTTTTTGATTTGATTTGATTCGGTTTATTGCAAATAAAAGAACATGCAGCTAGACAGCTGAAATTGCTCAAATTACAAAGTCATATGTACAAAACAATAAACGATCGGAGTAAAAATAACTAGAGCATATAACCATAAATCATGCATAATAATACTAAATAAAACTGTCAAATATCGCATTAAAATCTCAAAATACTAAAACTTCAAATACTAAAACTTCTGTGTCATCAAAGGTAAGAGGAAAAGGAGAGAGAGGGGGGTAGAAAAGAAGAAGAAAAGAAACGAAAAGTTGAGGAGAGGGTTAAAGAATGAGAGAGAGAGAGAGAGAAAGCGAAAAGAGGCATGCATAATGGAAAGAGAAAGAAAAAAAGAGAGATAGATAAAGAAAAAATAATTAGACATACAGGGAAAGAGAGAGGAGAGAGAGAGAGAGCTAGAAAGAGAAATAGAAGATTCCAAGAAGAAAAAAGAAAGAAAATTTGATCAGAGAATATAAGAAAAGAGAGACGGAGAGAGAAAGAAAAAGAAAAAGATAGATAGAAAGAGAGGAGGATGAAGTCCATCAATATTTATGTGGTACAGTCTTAGGTATATATATATATCGATCCAACAAGAAAGAAGGGATGCAAGGCCCTGCCAAGTGCACCTGAAGTTAAAGGGTTAAAAACAAACAAAAAATCAGAAATTATCGTGTGAGCAGAAAGGAAGATAATCAGAGCAAAAAGAAGACAAAAAGAAGAGAGTGAGAAAGATGAAGGAGGAAGGGAAGAACAATGAGCATTCACATGAAAACTTGAGTTGCATGCTTTATGATGATAAAATTGCAACATCTGAATATACATGAATAATAAATCAGGAGGTGGGATACACCAATACATTGTGTGAAATTGCAGGCATAATTATAAGCAAGAAGCATGTTTCCAACGATCATTTTGCAGTTTATTACTATCATTCTAAATAATTATCTATTTTCATTCGCGGATACCAAAACAAAACGCTCTTCAAACACTAACTCGCAATATTACATGTATATTTTAGTTTAGTTCATTAACTCAATCATCCCATTGGGGCATGCGAGTACAAAAACAAAAACACAACTTATGTACAAAATGGCAGTGTGGCAAGATCAATTTGACAAACAAATTTTCACAAAACAGTTTGGTAAGTAACAATAAAGCCTAGTACGTACATGCATTATAGGTACAAACCAGGGGGGATCCGTGTTCATGATTGGGGGGGATGACCGGCCGGCGAGGGAAGTGAAGTCAGTGGCGTATCTAGGGATTATGGGGCTCGGGGCAAACAGTGAAGTTACGCCCCCCCCCCCCCCCCTCCCGAGTGCCCAAACTTACCTACGTTATTGTACAAGCGAGGGAGCGACCGAGCGGCAAATTTTTCAATTTTTGACCGTAAACAACGCAATTTCTTGTGCATGTTACCAGGAAATTTTGCAATACCACCGCAATTGAGCGGTAGAGAAATATACAAATTGTATACATTAATAAACGGTTTTCTATTCACTCACTTCTATAATCGGGAGGAAAATTAGCAAAAACCCTAGCCTATATGCTTGAGAAAGAGTCGAGAAATTCAGCAAGGCTACCTGAAGTTGAGATTCCTTTCAAAAGTTGAACCTTTGCAAATGCTGTTTTATACACATTATCATAAATTTCGTGCGCAATATTTAGCAGGAGTCATATGAAACTTACATGAAATAGCGAGCAAAGCAATTACATCTTTATTTTTTCAAATTTTGAACCCTTTAAGCTATTTAAGAACTATATACTGGGCAGTGGGGTATCTAGTGATTATGGCGCCCACGGCAAACAATGACGTTGCACTCCCAACCCCGAGTCCAAAAGATTATTTAAGTTATTGTACAAGTGAGGGAGCAAGGCGAGCGAGCAGCAATTTTTCCATTTTAAACCGAAAAAACGTAATTCCCTGTGCATTTTACGCAGGAAATTTTGCAATAATTGAGAAATCGAGAAGTTCGAATTTTGCACATTGATAAACGGCTTTCTACATGTATTCACTCACTTCTAAAATTGGGAGCAAAATTAACAAAAAACCCTTGAGTAGTCGTGGAGAAATTCAGCAAGGCGACTGAAAGTTGGGATTTCATTCAAATGTTGAATTTTAGAAATGCTGTTTTATACACTTTATGATATATTGCGGGCGCAATATTTCTAGCAAGATTCAGATGAAACTTATTACATGATAGCGAGCAAAACAACGACAATTACATCTTTATTTTTCAAATTTTGAACCCTTTAAGCTGTTTAAGAACTATATAAGGGGGGCGCAGGTCCTTAAAGCAAATAATTATGCGAGGGAGCAAAGCGACTGAGCTTTGGAAAATTTTCGCATTTCCAACCCTCAAAAACTGTATTTCTAATGCATTAACCGTTCGTTTTTTGGGGGGCATAATCCTTAAGATCTATAATTTTTCTTCATTTACCCCCTTTTTACTTTCTTTTGCATTTTTTGCGCCCCCTCCAAGTGCGGCCCGGGGCACATGCCACCCCCTGTTCCTAGATACGCCCCTGATACCGGGGGTGCGAAATTACGAGATCCTGAAAGAAAATAATTGTGCAAGGGACCAAAGCGACTGAGCTTTGGTCAAAAGCTAGATTTGGGTCGCATAATCCGGAAGGATTAAGATTTTCATTTCCCCTTTTTTCTTCTTTCTCTCCTTTGCTTTTTTGCGCCCCCTCCCAATGCAGCCCTGCCCCCTAGATACGCCACTAAAAAAAAATCTGTCTATAAAACTTGCATTTTAGAGCATCCCAAAATGGTTTTTAATGAAAAGAAAGACTGCATGGATTGAGAATAACAATGCGAGCGAACGAATTTTCTTAGATATTTTCGCATTGATATTATGGAATTTCTTATTTCCTTACTTCTAATCATTAAATAATGTGATGGTAAATTAAGATCAAACATAATGAGTTTGGATAATCATTAGTTTTAAGTTAATGTATCATATTTCTAATTTCATTTTATCCAAAATATTTGGGGGGATGATAATACAGGCCATCCCCCCTCCACCTCAAATTTTTTTTTGGGGGGGGGATATATACCCCACCCACCCCCCCCCCCCCACCCCCCGGGATCGACACCCATGGTACAAACACAAACATACAGGTAGGTTACATGCCATCCATAAACTAAACAATACAACAAAATACTTAATACAGCGAATAAAAACTTCCCGGTACCATGCCATAGTGCAGTGGGAGTTTCCTGCTCAAAAAACATAATCATGAAAACCTGATAAAACACAATATCATGAACATGATTTATCGACTTGTTTTTGCAATTTATGCGACTACTGCACGGATATTGTGGTCGGAAATGCACCCTTTTCTCTTTCTCCCCCCCCCCCCCCTCTCTCTCTCTCCTCTCTCTTTCTCTCTCTTTCTTTCTCTCTCTCCCTTTCTCTCTTTATCTCTCTTTCTCTCCCCTCCTCCCCTCTTTCTCTCCCCTCCTCCCCTCTCTCTCTCTCTCTCTCTCCCTCTCTCTTTTGGAAGCCTTGAAGTCTTGAAGGATTGAGTAAGAGAGGGGGCACACAAATGAAGGCTTGTCAACTTTAGGAAAAGGTAGACCCGTATTTTTTTGGTCTCGCCAGCTTCTCAAAAGGTCGCTCAGGGGAGGGGGGGGGGGGGGTTGGGGGGAGTGTCGACAATTTTTTTTTTTGCCAGACCTTCAAAATTCGCTCTCTCTCTCTCTCTCTCTTTCTTTCTCTCTCTCCCTTTCTCTCTTTATCCCTCTTTCTCTCCCCTCCTCCTCCTCTCTCTCTCTCTCTCTCTCTCTCCCTCTCTCTTTCGGCTGTTCGGAAGCCTTGAAGTCTCTCAGTCTCTCTCTCTTATTACCTTCTGACATTTCTCCTATATCAAACTCAATATCAATGTTCATGTAGGATTTTAGTATTTGGACTCGATATAAAATTGCAAAAGAGTTTTACATCTTATCGAATGATATCAGTATTATCTAGTTATTTAACTGAAAAGATGTTTGGTACTTCAGAATCAGAAAATGGCGGTGAAGAGAGACATACTGAAGCTTTTCGTCTTGCACTCATCGGAGTAAACCGCAAGGATGAACAGAAAGCCGAAATCAAAACAATATACCGGAAACTAAATATTGTTCGATTTCGGCTTTCTGTTCATTCTTGCGGTATACTCCGATGAGTGCAAGACGAAAAGCTTCAGTATGTCTCTCTTCAATGCCATTATCTTTATTTAGTAGATCCCTAACAACGCAGCTACGCCACCTCCCCCTCCCCCCCCCCCCCCCCCCCCCACACACACACATATACCCAACATATAGAGACCTTTTAAAGATTACATCATTGACTACAAAGAGGTTTTGGGTTCTAATATTGAATATCGATATATTCATCTACCCTTTTTTGCACACTGTTTTTATATCCAGTGGTTCTTCTATTCAGTCACAGCATAGTGAGCAAAAAGGGTTGACTACACATCCGGAATCAATATGTCAATTTCTGCTTCATCAAAAATAATCAAACCGATCCAAATTGAAGAGGAGTCCGAAAATTGTAAGTAGTCTTTAATGAATTACAGGATTTGCTACTGACAAAACCTGCTAAATGTCATATTTAATTCGACAAATCTATCGTAGAAACGAACGTCGGTAGAATGCTTTACAGATAAAGTCATTATGGAAGCCATGGATGCAGGAGGGGGGGGGGGGGGATGACCCCTCCCCTAATCATGGATATGTAGAAATTCCGGTCCACATTAATAAGATTCTGTGGCCAAATGTGAATCTGTTATTGCTGATGAATATACTGGGACACCCCCCCCCCCCATTTACAAAAAAATGAAGAAACCGGCTACTAAAATCAGGAGCAGATCTAGATTGTCATGACGGTGGGGGGGGGGGGGATACCCAAGAAAATGATTTTGATAATCCGGCCGTCGTTCATCTCAGAATGGGTCAGTTTAACGTTAGTAGGGGTGACAGAAATATAGATTTTCCCAGGTGTGCTATTTCGGGAATCCCATCCGCCTTCACAGACTCACTCGGTAGGGATGCTAGCGTGCCGCCCTCCTCCTTCCCCCCCCCCCCCCCCCCCCCCGCTATGCCCCCTCCAAACAAGCTCATTACGACGTCGATGGATTAAGTATATTGTATGCGCAGTACGGGTCAATTAAGATGTACATGTAAATACACTGGCAAGAAATCAAATTGTTTTATTGGCATCATCTATTTAAAAAATAGGCATTAACCATGAGAACTCTGTCATTGTAAGCCGAAATAATTGAATATGACGAATTTTCAACCACGGGGGTGGTTTACACACAAGTGGATTAGGTCAGTACGGGTAGT
The DNA here is from genome assembly GCA_025617745.1 of Heliocidaris erythrogramma. Classification (NCBI taxonomy): domain Eukaryota; kingdom Metazoa; phylum Echinodermata; class Echinoidea; order Camarodonta; family Echinometridae; genus Heliocidaris; species Heliocidaris erythrogramma. The sequence continues at coordinate 10,898,089 of CM046858.1, forward strand.
CTATATGTAACCATGTAATTGCTAATTTTGACAACAAATTAGGCTCAACCCTGAAATGATCATTGTCATAAATGAAGCATATAAGATACGTAGAATATCAAAACAAAAATTTGTTATTTTGTAGTTCCTTATTTGTGGCGGATTTTCCCAATTATTTATTTCTGTTCCAAAATCCGAGTTTATTCGATTACAACCCCCCCCCCCACACACACACACACACACTTATATTTGGAACAACAGAAAAATAAATCGAAAACAACTAAAAATTGGAAACATACCAACAAAAATTATGCAATCAGAAAATAAACAAAAGTAAATTTACACGAATGCATTGTGAAAAGTAAATGGATTATCGTCTGTAAGGAACACGCATGGGCAATTCCATGGAAAGGTGGACATGACACTAAAAATTCAAGTTTATCACATTGCAAAGAAATCATTTATTATGATTTACCCATATGTTGAAAGCAAAGAATCAAACAGAATTACATCAATTGGTTGAATATTTTCGAGATACAGCTCCAAACATTGCAGAGAGTTTTAGTTATCCAAACTGCTAAAATTCATGTGCTTAAATTAGTTTGTATTTCTTCAATGTAAACATAAATTGCTAACACTTCTATTAATTCAATTTAGACAAGCAAACTGGGTCTACTCCAGTCCCTAAGAGGAAATTTCTACACTACCTTCCAAATGTTTCAGCATCACATAAAAGTTACCCACTTGAGCCATGTAACGCGAGTTACCAAAACAATAATTGTTCTACATGTAGATGTCTTCATTTTACTATCTGCAAAATTGTGCATCTGTAAAAATACTTTAAAACAAGATACGTGCCAACAGAATAGTTGTATACCATCAATTTGTGCCAGGCTTTTGAATGGACATAATGTAACGCGAGTTACCGATATATATGCTTCCTGCATTTTACCAGTTCATTATTTCTCAACCTTTATATTGTAAATTTATAAGTAATAACCTACTATCAATTCAAGGTTGGAAAAGTTTTATCAAGATTGTCTAGTATGAGGAGACTTTGCCAAAAGAGACCCTCAAAGATTTGACCATGTCCTTTCTTTGTAACGAGAGTTACCAAAATTAAACGATTCAAGAATCTCAATATGATTGTCCTTTGTTTTTCTTTATTGATTTGATTAGTTGGTCTATGTCTACCCTACCCATATTGGAAAAAGTAAATATTGTAGATCATAACAATTACAAAGATATGGGCACATTATCCTGTAAATATACCCATTATTTGTAACGCGAGTTACCGTGGATACAATTTTTCTTTCCAAACTGTTGATTTTCCATAAAAATGCCGCCCATTCTCTGCTTCTAATACCCTCCCACATATTATTTTCAAAGTGATCCTCTGTTATTCGATAGTGCTAGTCATCAAATACCGTAATATAATCAGATTCATGAGAAACCATTTTCAGGACTGATACAATAATACCAGATTACCTCCCTTCTCATTTCGCTCATGCCCTTACAAAACCTTATAAAAATGCATGTCTTATCCCGATATGGGATTATTAGAAGAATGACAAAGAAAGAGAAAGAAGAATAAATTGATTGAAAATATCGACATACGTCATCTTATTGCGTACCGAAGTGCTTGCATTAGGCAAGGCTCAGTAAAAATGCGCATTTTCTGGTCACCATGGAAATAACTCACTTTTACTTGTGCTGAGAGAGAAAGGAAGCCATAATATACACTTTAGAGGAATTTGAAATGTACCTCATGAGCGAGGGCCCATTTTGATGTTCCATTCTCTTTTTATGTGAATATTGATTTTTTTTTTTTTGCTGATCGATACGGGCGACCTGAAAATTGGGGTGACCCATTTTGTATCCAAATCTTTACAAGAAACAAGCGTTGTGGATTTTTCCCCCCTCGCTTTTTTCGCCAAGTCCCAACGCTTAAAACATTTTTCAATCTGATTTATTCATTATCATCTATGTTTTTTTTTTATTATTCACAAGCTCTATAATTGTGTGTATAAGTTTTAAAGACTAGAACTGGAATTTCATAATAAGGACCTATTTGAAATCAAAAACTTTCCTTTTTTCTGAGAACTATTCGTTAAATTATGGCTAGGTAAATATGATAACCCTTTTTTTTGTGTGTGTGTAAGTATACTTTTCAGCGATTTTGAGACCTGTGACCCCATCCCCTTCCTTCATAGATGAATCATAATCATGGATTTGTCATTGGTGTCGTGACCGTCGTTTTATTTTTGATATTTGTAAAAAAGGATTTTCTTTCCTTCTTCTTTTCTTCATATTTTTTTCCTTCTTCTTCTTCTTCCTCTTCTTCTTCTTCTTCTCATTGTTATTATTATTATTATTATTTTTTTTTTTTTTGGGGGGGGGGCTTCTTCTTCTTATTATTATTATTATTGTTGTTATTATTATTTTTGGGGTGGGGTACTTGTGATTTGCAGAATAATATCAGAAAGTGGAACGATGAACCAACGGGTCACTAGCGTGAAAACGTTCCCTCGTGTAATATTATAATCCTTGAACAGCAATCACTTTTGATTTACCCGGTCTAAAATCAGCTAAATTAAACTTTATTGGATCGTCGAACCCCATAGGAGAGCGATCTGTCCTCATCACCACCATTCAAAATGAGATTTGGAAGCCGTGAAAACTCTAATAAAGCGGGCCATTGTTTTTTTTTAAACACAATATGCAATATCAAACGCAATATAAGAAATAGTCTACCATCTATTTTTACATCAGGTACTAGTGAATACTAAAATCGGTGAGATAGTAAATAGAATTTGATTGGAACAATATTTAACCCTTATCCTTGCATTTACGTAAGCTGATGTAATAAAAGAGTGCTTTGGAATGGCTATATCTAATCTGCTGTGATGCATGAGTTTCTAAATCTGAAGTTCAACAATGTGTGCGCAGTTTATAATTTTCTGTAATCGTGAAGCAGACATTTCAAAAAATGTAAGAAAAAAGGAAATCTATTTCGGCACAAAACACTAAATGTTAATTATCTTATAATTTAGAAACTATATAAAACTGATACAATTAGGTTTCCATGCAATATTTTGAAGTAGATTTATAATGTCATTATAGACATTTATCTAAACATATATATATATATATATAATATCAAAAATGTTACTTCAAACACGATTGGAATTCTTTTTTTTTTCCTTCTTCTTCTTTGTTTTAAATCAAGCACAGTGTGAATGTTCCAATGTGTATCCTTTTAGGAGATTTGCAAAATGCTTCTCTTTTTTTTTTCTTTATTTTATTTTTTTATCCTAAGTAACGGAATCAAAATCTTAAGTTTCTAATTATGACGGAAATGAAATTCGCACATAAAATCAAACAACTTGAACTTAATGTTCAAAAATACAAATAAATTATAATTATAATACATAAATAATCTATTTCTTTAGTAAATCTATAATAACCGACAATGAGTAAAGAAAGATTCACAAAATCGAGTCTAGAGTTGGGCTTTTCAGTGAACACGATGAAAGGATTTCCACCAAGATTTCATTACTTTGTTTGATATTTTTCTGGTCAAAGCACCCCCTTTCCGCCATGGAAAATTATTCAAAATGATTATATATAATATATATTATATATAAATAGTTTCTTTCGAAATGCAATTCCATTAAAAGAACTCAAGATCACTTTACCTCGCATTTCAAATATACCGCAGTCACACCGCCAAACCGACTAAAAATCGACTCCAAACCGACTACAAATCGACTCCAAACCAACTACAAAAAGACTCCAAACCGACTACAAATCGACTCCAAACCGACTACAAATCGACTCCAAACCAACTACAAATCAACTCCAAGCTGACTACAAATCGACTCCAAACCGACTACAAATTGACTCCAAACAGACTCCAAAATGACTCCAAACTGACTACAAATCGACTCCAAACCGACTACAAATCGACTCCAAACCGACTACAAACCGACTCCAAACCGACTCCAAATTGACTTCAAACCGATTAATTTGCAGCCATTCGGGGTAGTGTAATTTCTTGTTCGGTCTGTTGTCGATATGGAGTCGGGCTCGTCGATGTGACTGCATGGGTACTATTTTTCAAATGTATCGTTACTACTGAGACAAAGTAAATAAAATCGATTGGTAGATAGAAACAATCTTTGAGACTGAAGCCATCAGTACGATAAGGGGTCAGTGGTCGGAGTAAGCGTTGAGGAGAGCTAGAGAAAAGAACGGTGTTCGTTAAATTAAAGAAGAGAGGATTGAAAGAGATGGATCATCAATCACTGTCACCGCAAAGAGGAAAATGTCAAAGGCTCTGTCTGACATTAGACGAAGACGTCTTTCCAGCCACTGAATTTGTCACAAAGAACCTGTGACATCAGCAAGTCACAGGTATTTGTTAATTTAGTGTCAGATACGTTACCAAGTATTCTCGTGTCAAATACGTTACCAGATTATTTTGAAGTTCTGAACATTAATTGGCATCAATTTAATGTGTCGTTTCACTCACTTTAGTTTTGTCCTAGCTCTAATTGAAGTTACTAATCATCAGATGTGACTTGCTCATAATTTATTGTACTCGTATATAGCAGCATATTAGGATATTCCGGTTGTTGTGTGGGGAGTAGGGTGCTGAATGATTATTATTTTGCAAAGATTCGTTATTTAATCCGAATATTAATTTCATTTCGGAATAACAAACTTTCCTGGACATGTGAGCAATAGTTTGAGCAAAACCAAGTGACTTCGAGCTGGGTTGAGTTAATGTATTGCCGAAGACACGTTGGTCTGATATGTAATGATGGTATGGCTCCTAAAACCAGACAGCTGAGGTTAAGCGGAGAACAGTGAACTTGCATCCCAACGAAGATCGCATCCATCAATTCGAAAGAGATACAATGGGTTATAATGATATGGGAGTTGGAAACTAAACACCGTATGGGCATATCATGACACCAACATGCACACCAACTCCATCAATAATTGTTTCCCTCTTCCATCTTCGATTCACACCGTCCTACCCATCACCCCCCTCTCCCCCCCCCCCCTTTCTCTCTCTCTCTCTCTCTCTCTCTCCCTCTCTCTCTTTCTCTTTCCCCTCTCTGTTTCTCTCTGTTTCTCTCTCTCTTTCTATCTCTTTTTCTCTTTATCTCTCTCTCTCCCCCCCCCCCTCTCTCTCTCACACACACACACACACACACACACATTCTTTCTCTCCTTTTCTATCATGGACACTCACTTTCTCTCTTTTTATATTTCTTTGTCTCTTTTCCTCTTCCCTTTGCAATTTCTCTTTCTCTCACCCCCCCCCCCCCCCTCTATCTCTCTCTCTCCGTTAATAAATTAAGTGTTATACTTTTGACAAAATTATCAAGCTTTGCGAAACTTTCACGCCTTTCGATCCCTTTTAGGGCGGAGTATTTCGACGATTATCTTTCATTCTCATTATCCATGTATCATGTGTATTGAATGCAGAATAAGGCAAACCTATACGTTGGACCCATAAGACATTAATCAATATTATGGACGACGATTTCCGTTTTATTTTGCAGATCCAATTATGTCATGTCGTGACTGGTTTTAACAGGATTTAATATCAATATACATGTGCGCTTTAATATGAAATTAAGTAATTGGAGCGAGGATTCTCAAAATCATACGCCCAATTCCAATCTCTATAATGAAAGGCCGTAAATCTTCGACTTCTCCAAGTCGTTTGACAACCATGTATTTCATTTCTTTGGATTTATGGGACCGTGCACTTTGATGTTGTCAGTATAAAAGGCGTCTTCCAGTATATTTGTAGAAAATGGCGCTTTATGGAATCATTAACACCACCATCATCATCATCCAATCATCATTATTATCATTAGGATCATAATCTACATTACTCTTCCTCTTAGTCCTCACAAACAAAAAAAGATATCGATGATGCATCCTCCCTCTTTCTCTCCCACCCTCTCTCTCTCTCTCTCTCCCTCACACACACACACACACACACACTCAATCTCTCTCTCTCTCTCTCTATTGTCCCTCTCTCAGGTCTCTCCTCTCTCTCTCTCTCTCTCTATCTCTCTCACACACTCAATGTCTCCCTCTCTCCCTCTCTCACCTTTCCCTCTCTCTTTTTTTTTGATTTGATTTGATTTTATTTCTACATTTTTCCATGTATATAACAAAGGCAAGAGATAACGTATAAACAGATACTGCATAATACAAAATAATACATACATATAAACACATAAGCAAATGAATTACATAATATACATATAGAGTTGAACGTATTATATGAAAATAGAAATATAAGTAATGTATACTAGTAATTTGTAAGTATTATGCAATACAGCAAGTTGAAAAAATGTAGGAGACTGCCATCATAAGCAAAGCTTGACGAGGATGACAGCCTCAAAGAAATAACATGGAGGTAGCATCTTACTATAAAAACAAACAAAAAAACAAGAAAAAAGAAAAGAAATATGCGCATTACTGCGCAGGAGTGTGAGTGGGTGTGTGTGTGTGTGTGTGTGTGCATATTGTATTTAGCGTAATGAAAATGGTGTGTTATGGGAAAACATAAGCCATTATCTATTGATGTTATGGAATATTGAATTAAGAATGACAAGATACAATGCAAAATAGTCTTTCTCTCTATCTCTCTCGCACATTCATAATTGCGTATACTGTTACCCTTTTCAAAGGAAGTTATATCATGTATAATTAACAGGATCAATAGTGAAATAGATTTTCCTCAAAATTTGAACTATATACTCTGAAGAAAAGAATCAAAAAGTTACCAAGTATCATCATATTAAGATTATCTGAATACTAATACCTTGTTATCAAATTCATGTCCTAGGTCGCCTACCTTATCGGGGATACTTCTAATTGTTGTTGTTTTTATTTCCGTATAATAAAATCCGATAAAATACATACAGAGTAAAGATACATTAAAAAAAATGCGGCTGGTATCCCATTTTCAGCTGCAACTATAATTGTTGCTGCTGGTCTTCCATGGGGCCAGTTTGTAATAATGTACAACAATAATATATTTACGCAACAGAAGAAATGACAAATAAATAATTTTAGCATCAATCAAAAACGAAATAGCGAGAGAGAGAAAAAAAGACACAAATATATAAATATATACATACATAATGATATAAAGAGGTACAACAATATGAGATTTATTTTCTGTTTAAGTTAATCTTAAAGCTGGCAAAAGTGGGTAGTTGACGCAAATCAGGGGATAATTCATTATATTGAGAAGAAGCTCTGTACATGTATAACCTATTTATACATTAACATGTATATCCTATTTTAGCCCACTCCTAGAAAATCTGATATTTTTTTTTCTTTTTCTATAGGAAGACGTCGTAAACACATCTGTGCCTACAGAGATGCTCTTAAATCAAAGTTTTCAATATCGACATTTCCCCCTTATCTGCTTCCTTTTTCAGTTGTGATTTTCATCTCCAAAATGAATGTCGGGGAAATTAGGTGACCTTTTCGACAGAGTGAGTCCCATGGTGTTGTGTATGAGGGGTAATCGAAGAGAGATGAAGGAGAAACACGGTCGGGTTGATCATTTTAAAAAAAGGATATGAGCGAAGTGCTCACAAGTTTATTAACGTCAGGTGGATTTATAGTATAATAAAACCTTGTACGTTGTCCGTGGAAACGGCCGAGCGAATCAGCATTTATAGAAATCTGCACGAAATTATTTGCCACTTTCTTTTTTAATCTAACCTTCAGTTCTGGCACTGACGATATTTAAACTCTAGATTAATTTGAATATTAACCAAAACAACAGATACGCTTATCTGCTTAATAGTGAAAAGAAGTAAACTTATTCAAAATATAATTGTGTTAAGCAATGAACGAGTTTAATTTTTCAGTGGGTGTGATTAGTTTTAAAATATGTGAGTCAAAATAACCAATCAACTACAATATAAAAAATTTACAAATATTTCAGGTCAGTCCATCTGCAAAATTAATACCAGAACTCATTAGTATAGCTTTTGGAGTGATCTCTATACGGTGTTATCTCGAAAAGCAATTCCATTACAAGCACTTAAGATTATCTTTATGTAAACGGAAATTCCAAAGATCGGGAAATAACATCACAAAACTAAAATCTTTTAAAAATATGAAAATGAATCAAATCATCAATCAAAAGCAACATCAGTCATGAATTATGGAAAGTAAAGTGGTGGGTCTGAGGGGACATGTGGAGTATGCATGCCCTCCAGCCAAATCCAATTTTGAATTTCTTAAGCACCAATCGCGCAAAACAGGAAATGTCTCAACCTCCCTTTTTTTTTTCTTATAGGAAAAGGCACCCCAAAACGGTGGACTTTTTATTTATTTTCTGATTGTTAGAGACATTATTTTTAGACTTGTGCCTCCGCCCCCCCCCCCCCCCCACTTCTGCCCGAGAATCCTGGATCCACTATACTGAAGTACAAGGAATAGATCGAAATAGTCCGCATTAAACTAAGAAGAAAACACTTTAAAAAATTCTTCCTGGGGTGGGCTATACCAAACACGGGATGGAGTTTTTTTTTACACCACTGTATAGCGAAACACATTGGTTGGCTTTAATTCTGCTGCGAAACTTGAACGTGAAACCCAAACTTTATTTCTTTTGAAGAAACCAGTTTACTATTCATATTAAAATGATTAATGTTGATTCGGTTCATAGAAACCTTTGTGAAGAGGTATCTGATTGACGATGTTAGCATCCCGGCAGTAGTGAATCCTTAACTTAGTTTAGTTTTTATAAACGATGTAATGTATAGGATAATAAAAACGAGTAATTAAACGCCCTGAGGATAACATCTTTTGTCCTATATAGACTTTCACAAGAGGCCATTTAAAGCTACATACATTTCCTCATGATTACTTTGCCAATAAAATGTTTTATAAACGTTATATTCTTTTATTGTTTTGTTATCAAAGCAATAGACCCTGTAAAAAAATAAGAATACATTTGGTATTAAAAACGCAATAGGCCGCTTCTGTAATGTATACAAATTTATGCACTTATATTCTCTGAGCACCTCGTGACGAGCTATTCCATGAACCTGCTTTTTACAAATGAGCCTCAATGCTTACAATCCAGTTTGAATGCATTATTTGTTGCTATGTCCGAAAAGCCTCCTGCAAGCTTTCAGGTTGTCAAGAACAACCTTTGTTTGAAAGGTATATGCATAAAATTTGCATACATTACTTAAGCGGTCTATTCTCTGGCTGTTTTCGGTACAATAAAACAGTTCAATATACACGGCGTAAGACATGAATATACTGCATAGTTGGGGCTTAGTACATTGCATACATACCTTTCTTGAATATCGCCCAGATTTAGTCATTCCATTCCAAGTATTTCCTCCGACATTTCCTTTACTTTACTTTCGAACGTTATAACAGAAGCGCAACTGAATTAAAATGTCTACACGCAAAACACTTTCATTTGTCTTAACATCAGTGAACGTGTGATGACTTGAAGGAAAGTAACAAAAGGGCAAAATTTACACAAGTTCTTCTGCTAGCCGGCTTTCAAGTATTTGAGCTGTTCCACAAAATGAATGGCAGCACAAAATCTACCCTTGTAGACAGATAGTGCCTATACTCAAGAGCATAAAAATAACAACAATGGGATATTTGCTCTTCACGACTTTTATATGGCTACTCAACCGAAAAATGATGACACATTCTATACAAAGTCTATACTCAAACCTCAAATCCGCAGTGTGAGCAAATAAAAATGAAACCAATATTCCAGCCCCAATATTGTAAAAAAGCATGTGAAACTAAAATGTAATGTAATTGTTCAATAGTAGATGATAGCTTCTTTAATTTGATAGGCTGCTCGCTTGCTCGCGACAATGACTGAGCACTGGCCATTTTTGTAAAGCATGTCAAAGAATTTGGGCTGAATGGTGTTCAGGAGTTACTTCACAAGACCGCTTCGGTAATGTATGCAAATTTTATGCATAACTTTCAAACAGAGGTCGTTCTTGACAACCTGAAAGCTTGCCGGGCATAACAACAAATTATGTATGCAAACTGGATTCCAAGCATTGAGGCTCATTAATAAAAAGCATGTTCATGGAATATAGCTGTCACTAGGTGCTCAGAGAATATATGTGCATAAATTTGTATAGATTACAGAAGCGGTCTATTCAGTGTGTATAGTTTGAATGGAGACCATTCAACCAAACTTGGGTAGACCATCACATCTTTCCCACATTCATACGGGACCATGCCAGTAGACCGACAGCCCACGAGACCGATGGACTCATGAACAAACAGGCACAAAATCATTCAGTCGAAACGCGTAACAGAGTGTCTGAACTGTAAGACTATAATACATAGGTCCTATATACTACAGCGGCTCCTCTCAAAACACAATATTAATAAGTTACCAAAGTAGGGACTGTACTTGCAGACTACGTGAACCCTATGAAGGGGGGGGGGGGTGTCGGAAAGCTCATGAGACCAGGAAAAGGCTCAAGTAAAAATTTTGAACTCCCAAATTCGTCTTGTCATATAAGCTTCATTTATACATGTTTATGATTGTCTACAATTTGCAAAAATTATCATTTCAAGGGTCCCCTTCCCCAACCCCAAGAAGAAAAAAAACTTAATGCCGAGTATTAGAGAACAGCTTAATAATATGACTTACCCTTATAAAAAAACGTATCTGATTCAAGTTAAAGTATATGATAATTTGTTGCACTTTAAAATAGTTTTATTTCTCACATTCTGGTCCACATGTTACCAGCAATTTTATTCCAATACTTTGATGTAGTATGATTATCAGGTTGGAAAAAACGAAATGCGTATGCTTTAATTAAGGAGGTTCAAACAGATGGAGTCTCAATTAACGGTAATTAATGCAAACACCTGGCATGATTATAAAGCATGTACAATTGAATTAAAAAACTGCCTTGGGTCTTTGAAGCGATGTTTGATGCCGCCAAAGTAAACGGGAAACATTTAGCTGATGTTTTGACATTTGAATGTTTACGATACGCAGTTAGATTCATAAATCGACAAACATAAAAGTAGATGTGCAGTTTTAATGTAAATAATTTCGATTTCAATCTGAAATTCCCCTGCTACAATTTTGTAAAATATAGCCTTAAAAGTGTCACAAATGTATGCCTCTTTAAGGCTATTTTAACACCTTTCCGCTTAATTCCGATTATTAAATTTCATATATTACCATCGTGAAAGATGGCTCTAGGAAATAGTTATAGCCAACCAAAGTAGTTGGCACACGCTTGCAGTCAATTATTGTCATCGCAAATCTGGTATTTTGGGCACTAAATATGTTCGCTTGAACCTTGTTATATCATTTATGTGCACTTTTTCGAAGTTACATTTGGGTCTGCGAAAACTAATTATCATTACAAAAGAATATCCTCCATTGTACTTAACCATGGTTATGCAATAAAACGGAATTTGATTGTTTCCTCGTTTGGAAGAATGTTTTCAGAGATCGCATATTTGTTATGTTTGTTGTGGCGGCATCACGGCTCGCTTCAAACGGAGGCTGTCTGTTATGACTCCATCTGTTTGAACCTCAAAATACTTATTGACCTGCATCATGCATTATCCAAATTACACGTATATTATTCTCTCTATAAATCTTGTTATTATATTGATTAAATTTGGTCTCTCTCTCTCTCTCTCTCTCTCTCTCTATCTCACTCTCTATCTCACTCTCTCCCTCTCTCCCTCTCTTAAAAATTCGTTTTTCCCCATTTCTAGTGAAGATCAATCACTTCGTGAAAGGGATTTTTCTTTGAAGAGAGTCAAAGAGACCCAAATTATGGGTTCAGTGGACAACAGAGGGCCCTCTATGTTTATGAGTACCGAATAGGTTTAGTGCGTCGAGACGATATAGCATTCTGACGCTGTGTTTATTCTTTGTATTTAATCTCTGTCAATAACATAATGTGATTATTCTCCGTTCTTTTATTGTTGAAGAATCAATAAAGTGAAGCACCAACAATATCATTAAGGGAGAAACAACGTGATAACAGATTTTATAGGCTTCTTGGGCCATTGCATGCTCAAGTATAATCTAATAATTATTCAAGAATTTACGAAGTAAACTCTGCAAAGTATATAATAATAATAATACTCTCCAGAATGATTCAACCGAAATAATGGTATGAAGTATGTCTTTGCTGTTCGAACTAATTATGTATTGAATATGTAGGCCGAATGGCCGCTACCATGATACCAAAGATTGTTATCATGTATTCATGTCTGTCGTATCAGGAGCTCTTTATATACAGAGTTAAATAATTCAGCTTTTTAAAAGGGCAATCAAACCTTGGTAATAAGATGATTTGTGCGACAGCAGAAAAACAAGGAAAATAGGATAGTGAAAGTTTGAAAGAAATCGGACAAGGAATATGAAAGCTATGGATGTTTTAAAAATGAGATCACTACATCTATGCCAATCTTAAATTGGCAATTTGGTGAGTCGATTGTGACATACTTGAGAACAAGTCTCCCGTTTGTATTACACAAAAAGTATCATTAAGTTGCGGTTTTCTCCGAAGAACGTTTACATAAATAATATTGTATAGATAGAATATTGTTATTGGTCCCCATGAAAGAAAAAGATCCTCCTGAATAATACATTTTGAAGAAAAAAATGACATTTTAGTCATTTTGTGTGTTGGAGCAAATGGGGCCGTTGGCCGCCAATACAGCACAGTGACATTACCTCTTCGGCCAATTTGATATCCATGTATACAGTGATTGCAAATTTCGAAAATTCATAACTTTCTTCTTGCTTGTCCAATTTCGTCAAACCTTCACCAATCTGCTTCTCTGATTTTCCTCTTTCTTTCGAACCAACTTGCATTCCATTAACGCTGGATTTCCCTTCATAAGATATATTTTGCTGAGAGTGGATCACTGATCTCTACTACTATAGGTAGAGATCAGTGTGGTGGATCCCAATGGGTTCACGGGGTTTTGTGGATCCGCCTGGATCCGCCCCCTGTATGCCCATCGCGTATCTTTTGCAATTTAAGATTATCATTCTCTTTTCTTGAAATGTTAAGATTTTGCTGATATTTGACACTCATTTCAATTAAAGAACACATTTTTCGGGTTACTACACTGGCTTAATCTCTCTTGCATCTATACTTTTCGTAATTTTGCCAATTTGTAACTGTGTGTATGTAGTTTGAATGGAGACCATTCAACCAAACTTGGGTAGACCATCACATCTTTCCCACATTCATACAGGACCATGCCAGTAGACCGACAGCCCACGAGACCGATGAACAAACAGGCACAAAATCATTCAGTCGAAACGCGTAAAAGAGTGTCTGAACTGTAAGACTATAATACATAGGCCCTATACTACTGCGGCTCCTCTCAAAACACAATATTAATAAGTTATCAAAGTAGGGACTGTACTTGCAGACTACGTGAACCCTATGAAGGGGGGGGGGGTGTTAGAAAGCTCGTGAGACCAGGAAAAGGCTCAAGTAAAAATTTTGAACTCCCAAATTCGTCTTGATGTCATATAAGCTTCATTTATACATGTTTATGTCTACAATTTGCAAAAATTATCATTTCAAGGGTCCCCTTCCCCCACCCAAGAAGAAAAACAAACTTAATGCCGTTTACACAGAGACTGAACTCGACTTTAGTCGAATTTGAACTCGAGTTCATTTGTGTGTAAACAGGGTAGTCGCAATTAGAACTCGAGTTCAAAACTCGAATTCGAATGACGACCCAGAGCAACTTTTATCGAATTCAAACTCGACTATTATCGAATTTAAATTCGCTATTTGCAGTGTGAACGGACACGTAATTGAAAGTCGACTAGCAAATATCCAGCCAGTGACCCCGTCATACGTCACTTCCGGTATTGCTAAGCGCTTAGCAACGCTAAGCGTCGCGTCAGTAAAACAAGCGTCATTCAACAAGTGAACCACAACGAACGACGGCACATTCACCGAACTGGCTTGATTCAATCCACCACGCGCTCATCATATCTGCAAATATTCGTTCATAATTTTGTAATTCCGACGTAAAATCATACGAAACCAGATCAAAATGGCTGCGCTTACAATACTCGCTACCGCCATTTTGAACTCACTCGCGGGGTTTTCACAAATTTAACCCGGAAGTTGATTATCACGATATTCCCACCAAGCGAGGGCGTAATCAAGTCGAATTCACTTTCCTTCTGAATTCGAGTTCGTCCAACGCTCGGTGTAAACAGCCCACCGAAAAATAATTTATGCTAATCCAAGGTCGCAATTGAATTCGCTGTCGAATTTGAACTCGAGTTCACTCTGTGTAAACGCGGTCTTAGAGAACAGCTTAGTAATATGACTTACCCTTATAAAAAACCTATCTGATTCAAGTTAAAGTATAAGATAATTTGTTGCACTTTAAAATAGTTTTATTTCTCACATTCTGGTCCACATGTTACCAGCAATTTTATTCCAATACTTTGATGTAGTATGATTAGCAGGTTGGAAAAAACGAAATGCGTATGCTTTAATCAAGGAGGTTCAAACAGATGGAGTCTCAATTAACGGTAATTAATGCAAACACCTGTCAGATTATAAAGGATGTACAATTTAATAAAAAAAACTGCCTTGAGTCTTTAAATCGATGTTTGATGCCGCCAAAGTAAACGGGAAAGATTTAGCTGATGTTTTGACATTTGAATGTTTACGATACGCAGTTAGATTCATAAATCGACAAACATAAAAGTAGATGTGCAGTTTTAATGTAAATAATTTCGATTTCATTCTTAAATTCCCCTGCTGCAGGATGAACATTTTTGTAAAATATAGCCTTAAAAGTGTCACAAATGTATGCCTCTTTAAGGCTATTTCAACACCTTTCCGCTTAATTCCGATTATTAAATTTCATATATTACCATCGTGAAAGATGGCTCTAGGAAATAGTTATAGCCAACCAAAGTAGTGGGCACACGCTTGCAGTCAATTATTGTCATCGCAAATCTGGTATTTTGGGCACTAAATATTCAAATTCAAATTCGTATTTATTTCATTTCCAACAGAAAGAAAAGACAATGGCATTACAGATATTGTTACAGAAAATATGAAAATATATGTACAAATTCAATTTACCTTGATAAGTGTAGAAGTACACTGTACATAATATAAATACATTATTATAATGAATTATTAAAATTCTTAATTTCTGAGGAAATGTGGGGGATCCACTAAAAAGCAGTGCTTGTAATTTGTGGATCCCCCAGGGAAAATAACATCGTTTCAAATTGTGCCTACGAAGACTTGGAAAACACAAAACAGTGTTACAGAACAACAAACAAACACGAAACGACGAGGAAAAGTAAAACAGATAAAAGAAAAAGGAACATGAACGATGGACAATGGGAAAGCAGGACAAATCATGACCGAAAAAGGAGGTAGTTATGTTGGTGATTCTGGCAAGTTGAAATCATAAGACCAAATAGAAATTCAGTAAATTGAGCAGATGATGAAGACCCAAATGGAAAAATAAGAAGATACCAGCTGTTATTAGGTTATTATTGTATATTATTATAAGACTTGAGCAAAAATATTTTTAGTTTTTTCTTAAAAGAATTTAGGGAAGGACTACTTTTGATATCTTCGCTAATAAAGTTCTAAAAAGTGGTAGATGAAACTCGTTTGACCGTCTAGTTGGGTAATCGTGAAATGACCGATTTTGGGGGAACATGGCATCAAATATATGTGGAAGGGTCTTTCTACTGTAGTTATACATAAATTGTCCCAAATGATATAGATACAGATCATTTATTTTTAATAGTCTGCTATCAACAAATAACGGGTCTGTGTGTGAGAGTATAGCAGAATTGCAGATAATACGGAGAGACTTCTTTTGTAATAAAAGTAGTCTATCTATTAGAGTTTGTTGGGTATTGCCCCAAGCAAGTATCCCATAATTCAGATAAGGTAAAATTAAAGATGAATAAAGCATCAATAGGGATGATGTCGGAAAATGAAATTTAAGTTTGTTTATTATGCCAATATTCCGTGAAATAATCTTACACGTATTATCTATATGGTATTTCCACGAAAGTTTATTGTCAACAGTTATGCCTAGAAATTTAATAAATGAGACAACTTCTAAAGGGGTATCGTCAAACACTATATCCATGGGCAGTGTGTCTATAGAATTACTGAATAACATATATTTGGTTTTTTGGAGGTTGAGGGATAGTTTATTGGCTCTTATCCATTGGGTGACTTTTTCAAGCTCAGAGTTTACAACATTGACTAAAGTATTTGGATTCTTGTGGGAATAAAATAGATTAGAATCGTCTGCAAAAAGAATAAACGAAAGGACATCGGATGATTTACAAAAGTCATTTATATAAATAATAAACAGTAAAGGGCCCAACAAACTGCCCTGGGGGACTCCACAATTTATGTTTTGCATATTGGATGTATGATCATTCAAAAATACGTACTGTCGTCTATTGGATAAGTAGCTCCTGAACCACTCCAAGGCCTTCCCACGCACCCCATAATGAGAAAGTTTGAATAATAAGATGTCATGATTGATGGTGTCGAAGGCCTTGGAGAAGTCCAGGAAAATACCAACCAGATGAGAACATTTGTCTAAAGCATGCGCTACTTTGTCAACAAAATTCAAAAAGGCATGTTCTGTGTTATGTTTTTCTCTAAATCCAAATTGAAAGTTGGAAAAAATATTTTGAGTTTTTAAAAAGTTAACAGTTCTACGATAAATAGCTTTTTCTAGAATTTTCGACAAGGAGGATAATAGAGAAATAGGTCGATAATTACTAACATTCAATTTGTCACCCTTTTTATACAGGGGTATGACCTTTGCAATTTTCATGTTATCTGGGACTTGTCCATTAAGTAACGAAAGATTAAGAACATGTACTAAGGGATTAACAATTGAAGATATTACACCTTTTAAAATGAAATTATTAATATCATCATAGCCGGGACTCTTTTTGTTGTTCAGACTAGATACAATATCAATGATATCTTCTTTGACTATAGGAGTGAAAAAAATAGAATTGGGATTAGGTGTGCCTAGGTATTCAGAAAAATGTTTGGCTGAAGGAGGAATACCTTCAGCTAAATTTACTCCTACAGAAGAAAAATAATTGTTAAAAGCATTGGCGACATTTTCAGGATCTTCAACAATGTCATCATTATACCTAATTTTAGTTATTTCTGATTTGTTATTGGATAGGTTCATTGCTTGTTTTAAAATCTTCCAAGTGTTTTGAATATCGTTCTTATATAAAGCTAACTGGTTCGTAAAGTATCTTTTCTTTGCTAATCGTATTGTTTTAGTTAAAATATTTTTATATCTGGTATATCTAGCCTTTGCTTGTTCAGTGCCTTTCATTTTAAATTTATAGTATAAGTTGTTTTTTCTGTTAATAGAACGTAAAAGTGATATAGAAATCCATGGAAGTCTCGGTGATTTTTTGTAGGTGGTTCGTTTGTCTTTAACTTTAGGAATGTGAATATCTAGTTGATTATGAAATATGTTAAGTAAATTATTAAAAGATAAATTTACGTCATTAGTATTATAAACACACGACCAGTCAGAAGAGTCTAAAGAAGCTCTAAGACTGGTAATGTTTTCATTGGTAGGTCTCCGTCTTGATGATCTGTGAGGGGTGTTTAATGAGTGCTTAAGGGTAAAATGTGACATAACTGGATAATGGTCCGTTATATCGGATAGAATTACAGAAGAGTCCGGGGTTGGAAGAGTATTGCAAAAAATATTATCAATAAGGGTGGCAGAATGATTTGCCATGCGAGTAGGTTTCGATATCAAAGGCAAGAACGAGGCAGTCAAAAATATTTCAAGAAATTTATGGGATATATTATTATTATGATGTTTCAATATATCAATATTGAAATCTCCCATTATGAAAACGTCTTTATTTACGAAGTGTGGATTTTTGAGTAAATCTGTAAGGTACACTAGGAAATCGTTTGAGTTGGAACATGGAGGTCTATACATAATGCCTATAATTATATTTCTAGTATCCGGAACATTAATTTCGATAAAAAGTGACTCTACTATTTCGTTCATTGTATTAATTTCATTAATAATTGTGTAGTCGTACTTGTGTGACACGAAAAATGCAACACCTCCGCCAGGTCTGTTTTTTCTATTATTGACAAGAAGATCATAACCATCTAATGCAAATGGTAGGTTTGATTCACAGGATAACCAAGTTTCTGTAAGTCCTATTACGGAAAACGACTGTTTAGATGGATTATCTAATAACAATTGAAATTCTTCGAAGTGTTTATTTAAGCTTCTAATGTTTAAGTGTAATAGAGAAAATGTATCTTTTGCAAATTGTTTGGCGAGGTTTTTAAATTGAGACGCAGTTACATAGTCAGATGAAGGGCTTTGAATTTGGTCATGATCAGGGTGAAAGTCGAAAATTTCTGTTGCTGAGTTTATATTGTTAACTACAAAATGGTTATACGCTACATCAGTTGCAGTATTATCATTCGTGTGATTTGTTGATGAAGTGTTTAATAAATCAAAAAGGTCATCATCATTTAAAGAATGGAATGGCGCATCTGCTAAGTTGGCCATAGAAGTACAGTCAAAATCTCAAAATTATATTGCATTTTCGGCTTTAGATTTATAGCGGTAAGCAAAGAATTGGGCGGTAGTACAGTCCTGCAAGAAAACACACATACGACAGTTTTACATGTGAACAAGTGCAGATACAAAAACACTTGAATACAGAGAATTGAACACTGACACCATACAACAGAAAAAGGATTGCAAGAAGGACTTGACACAAAGAAAGAAAGAAAAAGTACATGTAGGTATAAGTAGAAACAACAAAGCACAGAAGTCTTCGTAGGCAGAGCGAACGAACGAGCAAATGAACAATAGTGGAACATCTCAGCATGTTCCTGGCGAGACGCCCAATAAATATAGTAACGCATAATAATATAGGAAAACCACTCAAAATGCACTCATTGTAAAAAAAAAAAAAAAAAAACACTTGGGAAAATTAAATACAGGTGGATAAAACTAGTGTCATATTTTTCTTTAAAGCATGCAATGAATCAGAACAATGTGGGAAAAAGAAAACAAAAACAAAGTAAGTCAACGTTGCACGTAAAGTTTGAATGAGAAATAGAATATGCACCTATATAAGAATTGAAATAAAGGTAGATATAAATACAAAGGCAAATGCGAAAGATTGGAACAGATAAATAAGAAAATCATGCAAGTTTCATCGAAGCTGAGCAAAGGTACATGCAAGGACTGAAACACTATGATATCAGAATATAAAAACAAAAACGCAAGAACGCAAGAACACAGAGCCCCGCAGACTCGGCCCCTCCGGGCAGCGAGCATGCATGGCGCTGCGCAGTTGGGAAGCAACAAAGTACCGATAATGCAGTTTATTAGCCAGTAAAGGACGGAAGAGGAGAAGAAGAAGAAGAAAAAAAAAAACAACAAGAAACGCCACGCCTCGCCGTCGAGACCCGTCAAGACCGAGTCAGCCGACCCATTCTCCCTAAATAAGTGGCTCATTTCAGAGGCGGCGGAACACCGGGCCAGGACAGCGGGACCGGAGGGGCACCATTCGTTGGCCAAACAAAAGGCGCATCCCCACCTCCACCGTCCAAGCCCGCCGCTCCGCCGCCCCTGACTCATTTACTGTACACAAGATAATAATAAGTTTAACTAATTGAGAATTCAAATATTAAAGGAGAATTAACCCCTGAGTACAAATTTACTTATATTGAAAGGTGTAATATATATTCCTACTTATTGGCCTAAATATCAGAAAAGGGTATAAATAAAGATATTCAAACACCCGGTATCGTCGCCTACTCATTTACATGGGGGCTGCCATTTTCTTGCTGATTTGGATTTGTACATGAACCATTGAGAAATGTTCCGGTCAGGAAGATATTTTGAATCCAAGACCTAAATTGATTATCTTCATTACCTAAAATCCCATATGTGACGAAAAATATAAAGTGGGTGTTTAAATGATTTATAAAAATGAAATCTTTATAATGATACTTTTAAATTGTCTGGTTTTGCTTAACAAAAATCTATTTTCTTGGGTTTGGCAAACAGAGCAGAACATAATATATGCAGCATGCATTCTGACTTTTCAAGTCCCATTATCCGAAAGCAGGTGAATGCATAGTTTGCCGCTATAGATGCTCAGGGAAGAAGCATCCATAAAATTTGAATTAATTTGCTCCGTCCATTGCGTCACAGTATCTAGAAAATAGATTTATATTAAGCGAATATCGATTTTCAACAGAAATATATAAGGAAATCTTCAGTTTAAAAATAAATTGACATATCTATTCTATATTTTTAATCTCAAATGGGTTTTTAATTTTGAAAAAGGCAATTGGGCATTTGGATTAAGAAAATCTTCTTGTACACATAAAAAAAATGGCAGCCCCCATGTATTGCTAGCAGACGATACATATTGCTAGCAGATGATAAATTGTGCTCAGAAAATCTTGATTCGTATCGATCTCGTATATTTTGACGCGAAGCAATATAGTCTAACAAGTAGGAATAAATAACACCTTTGAACACTATCGTCTTTATTGTTTGAGGTTAATTCTCCTTTAAAAGGTGAAAGCAATCAAAGCATGCAACCAAGACAATTTACACATTGCGAACCTCTTGGGGATCTGAAATGAAAGGGTGAATGCATGCAAGACAATTTAACATTGAGTATGTTCAACTTAATTTAGAATCAAAATGAAAGGGTGAAAGCATGCAAGACAATTACACTTTGAAAATTTACATATGAAAATGATGAAAGCACGCAAGAAAATTTAACATTGAATAGTTTAACTTGAGAATTTACGAATGAAAAAGGTGAAGGCATGCAAGGAAATTTAACAGTGAGTATAGTCTCGGTTGAGAATTTACATGTACAAATGAACTGATGAAGGCATGCAACATATTTTACATTGTCTACGTCTCACCTTAAATCTATTGACTTGCATGTATTTCTCTTTTGTGCCAGTTTTCTTCTGGAGTGGGTACCCCTTGTTGGAAAATTGCTGAAGATTATCATTAATAAAAGGACATTGAAGAATGCTTTACCCAAGAAAGCCCCGAGATTAAAACGGATTATTGCCAAATATGTTCGCTTGAACCTTGTTATATCATTTATGTGCACTTTTTCGAAGTTACACTTGGGTCTGCGAAAACTAATTATCATTACAAAAGAATATCCTCCACTGTACTTAACCATGGTTATTGCAATAAAACGGAATTTGATTTGTTTCCTCGTTTGGAAGAATGTTTTCAGAGATCGCATATGTCATGTTTGTTGTGGCGGCATCACGGCTCGCTTCAAATGGAGGCTGTCTGTTATGACTCCGTTTGTTTGAACCTCAAAATACTTATTGACCTGCATCATGCATTATCCAAATTACACGTATATTATTCTCTCTATAAATCTTGTTATTATATTGAAATTAAATTTGGTCTCTCTCTCTCTCTCTATCTCACTCTCTCCCTCTCTCCCTCTCTTAAAAATTCGTTTTTCCCCATTTCTAGTGAAGATCAATCACTTCGTGAAAGGGATTTTTCTTTTAAGAGAGTCAAAGAGACCCAAATTATGGGTTCAGTGGACAACAGAGGGCCCTCTATGTTTATGAGTACCGAATAGGTTTAGTGCGTCGAGACGATATAGCATTCTGACGCTGTGTTTATTCTTTGTATTTAATCTCTGTCAATAACATAATGTGATTATTCTCCGTTCTTTTATTGTTGAAGAATCAATAAAGTGAAGCACCAACAATATCATTAAGGGAGAAACAACGTGATAACAGATTTTATAGGCTTCTTGGGCCATTGCATGCTCAAGTATAATCTAATAATTATTCAAGAATTTACGAAGTAAACTCTGCAAAGTATAATAATAATAATAATACTCTCCAGAATCATTCAACCGAAATAATGGTATGAAGTATGTCTTTGCTGTTCGAACTAATTATGCAATGTGCAGGCCGAATGGCCGCTACCATGATACCAAAGATTGTTGTCATGTATTCATGTCTGTCGTATTAGGAGCTCTTATACAGAGTTAATTCAGCTTTTTAAAAGGGCAATCAAACCTTGGTAATAAGATGATTTGTGCGAAAGCAGAAAAACAAGGAAAATAGGATAGTGAAAGTTTGAAAGAAATCGGACAAGGAATATGAAAGCTATGGATGTTTTAAAAATGAGATCACTACATCTATGGCATTTTGGTGAGTCGATTGTGACATACTTGAGGACAACTCTCCCGTTTGTATTACACAAAAAATATCATTAAGTTGCGGTTTTCTCCGAAGAACGTTTATATAAATAATATGGTATAGTTAGAATATTGTTATAGGTCCACATGAAAGAAAGAGATCCTCCTGAATAATACATTTTGAAGAAAAAAGTGACATTTTAGTCATTTTGTGTGTTGGAGCAAATGGGACAGTTGGCCGCCAATAATAGTGACATTATACCTCTTCGGCCAATTTGATATATGCATGTATACAGTGATTGCAACTTTCATGCAAAATTGCAAAATTCATAACTTTCTTCTTGCTTGTCCAATTTCGTCAAACCTTCACCAATCTGCTTCTCTGATTTTCCTCTTTCTTTCGAAGCAACTTGCCATTAAGGTTGGATTCCCTTTATAAGATCTATTTAGCTGAGAGTGGATCATAGGGGAGCGTTTCATCAAGCGTTTTGTCAGTGATTTTCACCGACAAATTTGCTCTCAGCCAATCAGATGCAAGGATTTCAGTAGCTTATAACAGTTGTCGGTAAAAATCACTGAAAAAACACTTGATGAAACGCTCCCCAGCTGATCTCTACTACTATAGGTAGAGATCAGTGTGGTGGATCCCAATGGGTTCACGGGGTTTTGTGGATCCCCCCTGTATGCCCATCGCGTATCTTTTGCAATTTAAGATTATCTCTTTTCTTGAAATGTTAAGATTTTGCTGATATTTGACACTCATTTCAATTAAAGAACACATTTTTCGGGTTACTACACTGGCTTAATCTCTCTTGCATCTACTTTTCGTAATTTTGCCAATTTGTAACTTTTTTCCCTTTTTTTTTTTTGAAAAAGAGGCCGATCCTTTATGGTCAAAATGCATAATTTTCTTCCAAAAGTGGTGGGGGCACGGGCCGGATGTGCCTCCCCCTAGATCCGCCACTGTTTCCAGTTACAAGACCACTGCTCTACCACTGAGCCATCGCTAAAATGTACTATAGAGTTCGACTGGTTAAGATTGTAGACAGGTAGCCTTTATACAAATACAATGATAAATCAATGTCATTTTCCTCTCTGGCTAAGAATTATTTATTTGTCCCATCTGTTCATAAGTGTGTCATCAATATCACTTAACTAACAATCACCTGGTTTACTCACACTCTAACACATCATAAGCAACATTCATCATTGGCTTTGTTGTAATTGAGAGCACCAATCTTTCAAACTGAAAATTAATGTCTTGTTAAATATTTCCTTAACTTAACTTCCCACTTTCATACAAAAAGTCTGAAATAAAATTTCCATTACAACCGCATACACTCTGTCAATGCTCTCCTTTCTTTCAAATTGTAAAAACAGCGGGAAACTTGTGGGTATTGTTAGATATTCTATGCATCTATAATTATGTAAAAGTTATCTCAAAACATATACTCATCATTGATAACAAAAATCTACATATATTTGTCCACAGATCAAAAAGAATTCTTCAGCAATGCATTATTAGGGAAAATCTTAAAATGACTGAAAAGAATCCCATTTCAAAGTGACATCGAAAAAAACCCATTTAAATCTATTTCCCAATTCCTTCTTCTTTTCTCCTTCTGTCGACCGCCCCCATCTCTCTCTCTCTCTCTCTCTCTCTCTCTCTCTCTCTCTCTTGTTTCGTTTTTATTTTTCATCACAATACATAATGATGTTTTCATTGAATAGAATAGGAAATAATCTCTTTGGATTCGTGAAAAAATATCCACTGGAAAATTTTCAGATGCGCTGCTCTTGACCGGCTCCCGACTGCTACTGTCAAATTTCCAAATTTCCTACCCTATTCCTTGAATGACCTCATACTATACTATGGAGTACGAGAGTACGAGTCGAGTCGTCAGCTCGCGCACTCGCGCAGCTCACGCGCGCGTTAGCTCGATTACTATATACAGGGAAGTATAGCTAGCTAGCTAGCTTGAATAAAAATTCGATTGAACACGAACAGTGCATGCCATTATTATTAGTACATTACGAGTGAGGGTTTGTTTTGCTGTTGAAGCTGGCCGGCCTGGAGAGGAGTGGAGTAAAATCTTTGATTTGATTTTGATCCAGGATTCATTTCAGGAACTGTAACTGTTGACTGCTTCATGTAACGTTAGATCTACGTTTAGATTATCAATATCATCCACATCCACTGCCTCGCACTGGGCGGCGCGGCACTGCACTGGGCTGGGTAGCCGGCCGGCACCTTGCCCTTGGGCCTTGGCTTGGTGGATGCATGTCCATGCAAGGTGCCTACCCGCATCATGGCTTCGTTTCGGGACAAGAAATTCCCAATTGTGCCTTATGGATGCCTCTACATAGGCAAGTATATTATGGCAGCATTCTCGTGAAATAAGCCACCCCGCATTCACTTTGTACATGCAGTTTATTGCGTGTAATTGCCTACGAGGGTTCACATCCCCCATTGACTTTACACGGCAGTGTGTGTACACACTCGATGACCGGTGGCTTATTTCACGAGAAGGTCATTATGGCATGATAGCATGTAACTTACTTAGAATCACTTAGAAGGCTTGATTATTTATGCTCAAAGTTTTGATATACATTATAAATTGTCCCCATGGCATAGGCCTAGGCCTAGACCCTATTCAATATGGACCATACTCCATAGGCATAGGCATAGACATAGTACCTTTCCTGTGCTGTGGTCAAGCAATTGGTGAATGAAAATGACAAGTCTAGGCTACATGTACATTCATTGTAGGATGGGGATTGGGGGTTGCATTTCCGGACACTTAACAAAAATTAGCCTGTCAATTTTGCCGTCAGATTTTACGAAAACACTAAAACCAGTGAATATTTGCAATTCACATGATTTTCAACCTCTCCTTTGAAAGATTTGTGACAATTTGCATGAAAAGTTGTGTGATTTACTGTTTAAAAATGACCTTTCCGGATTAACAACCTGTCCGGAATTACAACGTCTGGGTATATCTGTCAGATCAGCACTGAAAGAGTTAAGGTACTAGTATTACATGTACCGGTACATTTACATATATGCCATTGGTGGACTGTACCAGGCTGGGAGGAAAAGAAGAAGGGTGCACAATAATTATCCTCGTATAGAGTGTACTGTAGTCATAGATTTTTGTTTTGTTTATTTGTGCCTTTTGGGGGTTTTTCAATAATTTCATTCAGGTCTTTACATGTATTTGTGCTTGCCTGCAAGTTTTTACCATACTGAATCTACATTGTAGATACTTGCTATTTACACATGTACATGTTGTAGCTGTTATACATGTTTTCCTTTTAATGTGAGTGGATGCATTGTTAGAGTTGACTCTAATTTATATATTTTTTCTTTCAAGAGATTTTAATTGTCACAACAAATTTGATCACCCATTGGTTTATACGTGCATGGCTAACGTCCGTGCGCATTGACTCGCCACTGTTGCTAACTCGCCACTCACCTGTCACTTACATGTTCTGGCCGAACTCGTCCTCTAAAAATTATCTGCATTGCTTCAGACTTTGTTGTGGCTACAGTGAATAGGTCAAACTATATTCTTCTGCCGTTGGAAGTCTCTTGTAAGATTCAGCACATGAATAAGAATTAGGCGCGATCAAAGTTTAACTAGCACACACACTCCAGCAATAGCCGGTGGGTGAAGCTCGGGCAACAAAGACGAGACCTCCCTACTCAACAATAGTTGTAGCCCAATATGATGGGCAGTTCCACTGTAACTCGCGTTACAAATAATGGGTACATTTACAGGATAATGTGCCCATATCTTTGTAATTGTTATGATATACAATATTTACTTTTTCCAATATGGGTAGGGTAGACATAGACCATCTAAATCAAATCAAAAAAGAAAAACAAAGGACAAACATATTGAGATTCTTGAATCGTTTAATTTTGGTAACTCGCGTTACAAAAAAAGGACATGGTTAATTCTATGACGGCCTCTTTTGGCAAAGTCTCCTCATGCTAGATCTTGATAAAACTTTTCCAACCTTGAATTGATAGTAGGTTATGACTTATAAATTTACAATATAAAGGTTGAGAAATAATGAACTGATAAAATGCAGGAAGTATATCGGTAACTCGCATTACGTTATGTCCCTTCAAAAAGCCTGGCACAAATTTATGGCATACAATTATTCTGTTGGCACTGTATCTTCTTTGAAGAATTTTTACAAATTTATTCTAATTTATGCGCAATTTAGCAGATAGTAAACCGAAGACATCTACATGCAGAACAATTATTGTTTCGGGTAACTTGCATTACATGGCTCAAGTGGGTAACTTTTATGTGATGCTGAAACATTTTGGAAGGTAGTGTAGAAATTTCCTCTTAGGGACTGGAGTAGTCCCAGTTTGCTTGTCTAAATGTGACCAGGCACTACAAAACCACCAATAAGTCGCCAGATATGAATTTTTAGTTACGGTCTGATTCTAAAAAGAGCAGATTCTCAGCTTTAAAATGTTACCTCATAAGCACTGGATGTTCCTAACTCACTGTACAAAGAGAAGAATGCACAGTCCCTCATAATGTTACTTCTGAGAAATAAGGGTTTAAAGTTCGCATTCTATTGAAGCACTCTGACTTGCAAGGTGTTATGCTAAGGTGACAAAAGGAGGATTAGAACTCAATGAAAATTTCTATGAAGGGATTACGAGATTGTCCTAAAACTTGACATACATGTACTAATTAGGCATATCCTGTTCATCATAGCGCACAAGTATCAATGCACGAACTTACAGTACTCTGTTTAAAATTTATGGGAGATCAAAATGACACAAGTATTCAGGGTTGTAAAAAAGAAAAGTAATAAAACAAAATCCATAGAAGACACACGTAAGTCTAATAAAGAACTGCCAAAAATACCACTTTTAGATTGTTTGGTGGCTCCAATACTTAGAAAAATGTACATATGTATACTCTTCCAGGAAATACCCAAAAGCCTTACCCAAAACTAAAATTTGACCACGCCAACCAAAAACACATTGATTGAGCTCTAACTGAAAATCACACGGTGCAACTTTTTGGTGGTTTTGTGGTGCCTGGTCACAAATTGAATTCATAGAAGTGTTAGCAATTTATTTTTCCAATGAAGAAATACAAACTACAAAGTTAAGCACATAACTTTTTGCAGGTTGGACAACTAAAAATCTCTGCAATGTATGTATCTCGGAAAATATTCAACCAATTGATGTAATTCTTTTTGTTTCTTTAATTTCAACATAATTATGGGTAAATCATAATACATGTAAATGATTTCTTTGCAATGTGATAAACTTGAAATTTTAGTGTCATGTCCACCTTCCCATGGAATTGCCTTTGTAAGGTGACAAAATTTGCTATCGTCGAGATGAAGATTAAAATATACTGATCAAGCTGGTACCATTTTAAAAGAGGTGGTGAAGTGATGTAAAAAAATAGAAGGGGGTGGCGCTTTAACGTAGAACTCTCTACAAGAAGGTAGCGAGTCCACGTAGATCTAGCACACGTGTTGTGTGTATGTACGACGCGCCTGTGTGGTGTGCGCATGCGCGCAGTAGTGGATTTGTAACTACATACATGTACAGGTAGAGATCGATGGGCGCGACTCAACAGCAGCCACCTATTGATTTGCCTTCCCGGAAATACGTATAGATAGTGACGTCATTCTCTTTAACCATTTCGCGACATTGCTCCACATTTTGTGGTTTGGCAGCTTTGGCTCAATAACTTTTGATTCAGAGCTCTAGAAAATACCAGATGCACGAGGAGAAGGAGCAAAAGTTTCTGCACACTTTATGTCCATTTTTGTTGCATGACAATATGGCCTTCGATACCAGGAATTTTAAATAGAGTAAGCTTTAAAAATTCTTAAATACGCAACACATTGAGAGGTTCAAAATCATTGTTTTTTAACCCTTTCAAGACAACTGACCACATTGTGTGGTTTGGCTCAATAATAATATACAAGATGCATGAGTAGAGACAGCACAATTATCTGCACACACTACTGTATGTCCATTTTTGTTGCCGGACCATTATCTGTTTGATGCCAGGAATTTTACAAACAAGAATAAGCCTTTGAATCCTTAAATTGGCAACACATTGAGATGTTGAAAATCATTGTTTTTTTCATCACAATTAGCAATTTTTTCAACTTTTCGACCTATTTCTAACTATGTATATTGTTTTCAAAGACATTTCACCTTATTAAAACCATGTAGCACTAAAAGAAATATATTAATGTTGCCAATTTGAATAACAAAATGTGATCAATTTAGCCCTTTGATAATTCCTGTCCTGAAAGGGTTAATCAAAATTGGCAGATTTTTTCAACTTCGACAAAGTCTCCAACCTAGTATTGTTTTCAAAGACATCACACTTTATGAGAACCATGTAGCATTAAAAGAAAAATATTATTGTTGCCAATTTGAAGAACAAAAGGTGATCAATTTAGCCCTAAAATAATTCCTGTCATGAAACTTGAAAGGGTTAAAATGGAGCATTTTCATGAATCATGCTTTCGAGATATTTTCCGGGATACATTGATGTTTTTAAATCAAGATTTTAGCAAGAATAAAGTTTATTTTAGCAGTATAGGAAGTTTAAGGCCGTCGGGTGGCGACTCAATGCGCATGGACGTTAGGTGGTACAAAAACAAGTTCTTCTTTGAGACATACATTGTACATGTAGATCTACACTGTACACAGACACTAATGAAAAGGCACAGTTGAATAGACCTGTTCATAAAGTTATTTAAATTTATGGATGTTTCTTTCCTGGGGACCTAGTAACGAGGTACTCTATTAATCTGTTATTAATGAATGAACTGCAATACTTGGAAGCCAGTTTTGCATACGGGCAATTCCATGAAAAATGTTCACTTTAGTAAAAAAATGAAGTTTGCAATTGCACTTAAACTCTCAAATATTAATGTTCATTTTCCAATAGACAAATCATTAAACCGACAAATTTTCGTATTTTATTCCACCAGTGAAAATCTAATATGATGTATCGCAATAACACAAAAATGTGGCTATTTTTGAAGAGTTTATTCTTCCTGTCTCTAATGAAGGCCTAAAATCTACTGGACGTCTCCTTCAACTTGTAAACAGTAGTTCAGTGTACATATCAACAGAAAATCACAATGAATGTTTATATCATTCATCAATTTTCGAGGCATTGATCCTCAAAATTGTGTGATTTCTTTATCATTAGAAGTGTCATGTCCGTTACGTTTTTCACTTAAAGTTTTCATAGCCAACAGGAAATTTGTATTTGGTTACTGTAAATTCAGTTTCTATGTTAGAACTAAATCCCCTTACATGTGTAGCAACCATTTTTCCTTACCACTGTCAGTTTTCAAGCAAATGGCGTAACGGACATGACACTTTGCGTAACGGACATGACACTTTATATACGACAAGTGGCAGAAACCACATTGTGGGCTCCATTTAATAGATTGATTATTATTTTCAATTGCTTGAGGATAGTGGGATGTTTCTAGATACTAGTGACTCATAAATATAAATCTGCTTGTTATATTTAAGACACAACAACAAGCAGATTTTCCAGTTTACCCATGGAAGTCTGTAGATTTCAGATGATCTTGCTAGCCCTGTTATGTAATCCCATTCCAACATCTTGATCATGATTGATGACCAACATGCAGCAGCAGGTATGTCCCTGTTTATTTACATAGTGGATTACTGAAGCCAAGACAATGCAGTTCCACTATTGGCCATCTCCCTAGCACTTTTCCATGATAACTTAGACCTCATTTCATAATGACACTGGTTTTGTGGAACTGCTTTAGTGCATGTTGCAGATACATGTAGTTAACTTTCTTTCTTTAAAACTGATGTGAATCATTCAGGACATTTTCATGATATGTTCAAACTTTTGATCAGGTCTGGTTCATTAAGTTTTCTTTGCCTCAAAGCTTGAGACGTGCTCTACTTTGTTGTATGTTGTTGTGGTACTCTAAGCATTATATTCCATGCATTGTAGTATAGTTGTTAGATCACTAAAACCTGCAAAAAAGAACTTAGATGTGTTACTACTTAACATTTGGTAGTAGTACTGAGCTGTTAGTTTTGTCTTTTTTATGCCAAATGTTTTTTTGAAAGAAAGAAGTGAAGATATGGTTCACTTCACAAAGGTGTCATGTCCGTTACGCTAGCATATTAATACTATCTGAGAAATATTAGCCTATAAAGGAGAAAACACCATAGCATCAACTAAATAATTTGTTCTGTTTTGGTATGGAGGGTAGTATTAACTAAAATGTATCATAAATTGTAGCTAGCTGGTGCAGAAGCAAGTTTGCTTTATTTTTTATATCTTGTGTAAACATTGAAAAACCAACCCTTCTAAAATTACAGAAATATATGAGATAGTACAGAATACCAGTTATGATGTGTGTCCCTATCTTTCAACCTTACTATATGAACAATAAAATATCTGCCATATCTCGTAATAAAACAAATATGTCCGCTCACAAAAAGTGGACAAAACTGTCATGTCCGTTACGCTCAATGCGTCATGTCCGTTACGCTACATTCTGAGCTATAAAAAAAGAATGCAATGTAAAACTAATCTCAAACATGAATTTATGATTACAGCATGACTTTAAGTTTTAATTAATACCCAAACCAGGTTCATTCTATCCCAAAACTCACAGGAATTTTCATAATAAAAAGTAGGTTAAAAAGCCTTGTCCATTTTGTGTCATGTCCGTTACGCTCACAACGAGTGCATTTTCTCCACAACCGTTCAATAAAATGATGTGAAATTTCATGAGTATATCCCTGATAGTCAAATGTGTCTGATAAACTCAATAAAAATTGTTTGGAGACTGCCAATTCTATTGTGTGATGTTTTGAATTACAAAAAACTGTCTGAATGTCATGTCCGTTACGCTGGAATTGACCATACATTACTTGTTGGTATGTCTGACAAGCCTCTGACAAGCTTTCAGGTTGTCAAGAACAACCTTTGTTGTAAAGATTTGAATATATTTGTGAACAGGGCTCTCGTTCATAAAAAGTTTTTTAAACGCAACTCAAAAAATTAAACGCAACTCGATTTTCAACCAATCAGGATCGCGTATTTGGGACTTGCATTTAATTTTTTGAGTTTTTAAAAATCACAACTTTTTATGCAAGAGCTAGGCCTTGGGGGTGTTTCACAAAGAGTTAAGTTTGACATAAAGTCGCACTTAAATTCCTAGTTGCTTGCTGTATATTATTACGCATCACTGGTACATGTAAGATCATGCTCGGGGGACTCGCGCTATTGGGTAATCTACCAATGAGATTACGCGTTTAATACCGTATGCGCATTGGCAATTACATGTACGCATAACTTAAAGTCAAACTTGACCATTTGTGAACCACCCGCCAGGTCTATTTTTGACAGTTAAAATCCCCTCTTTAAATTACTAGTACATTTACAACATGAAATAGTTTGTAGAATACGATCACCACTTCGTTTTGGCGCCACACCCCCCCCCCCCCCCCCCCCCCCCCCCCAATTATACAATATGCAGATGGAGACAATGGAGGTATCAGCCCATAGTGTATTACATGTACACATGTGGTAAGGGCTCTCCATGTGACTTGCCGTGCATGCATGTAACCGTACATGTGTGTGTACTTGTCCCTTATACATTGTAATGTATGTACATGTACATGTACCTGTAGACTGTAGACATACACGTGTATGTACATGTACATTGTATAGATTGCTATCTTCAGAAGATAGCATGTTTATGTAGGCTTGTGTAGTACACTATACACATAACATCAGAAGATAGCATGTTCGAGTAGGCCTGTGTAGTACACTGTACACATAACATCAAAACACCATATGTACTGAAATTCATAATTCAGTGGGTTAAGATGATGCTCCGACTTATAATTATAATGATAGTAATTTATTAAGCTTGCACAGAAACTATACAAATATATTCTACTGTGCTGTAAGAGCTCCTGGTGTGCTTAACACTACATTGAGCAGTTAAATGAAAAGACATAACATGCCCTTTTATTAGCATTGATTGGAAAGTATCTGTAAAGTGGGTGATTTCCTGATTTCTAACGTAGGTTATTCCACAGTTTTGGGGCAACAGTTCCTCCGAGCTTTATTTCCTCAAAGGCATACAAGTAGGGTTAGTGTTTGGATTGCATTAGGGTTTTCATGTACATGTAGGTTTAATAGGTTTAGGGTTAGGGTTAGGGTTATTGCAAGTTGTATTTGGTCCTGGGTAAGTTTAATACATTCGGTAAATGTATGAACTTGGTGTTGAGCAATTGTCAGCGGAGGGTGTGTTGTATTCTAACCGGTTAAAGTAGATTACATTTCCCACTGAACACATACAGGGCCTTGAAACTACCTGTAATTTTGTCTTGCCCTCAGATCATACTTTCATTTCATTTTCAAGAGGCCGCCACTTGCCAGAGTCACTGAACCCGGCCTTCTAACTTGGCCAGCTGTGCTCTGAAAATGCCTGAATTGTAACTGTTACCAGATGCTCTTTCAAAGACAAAAA
Organism: Heliocidaris erythrogramma; assembly: GCA_025617745.1. NCBI lineage: Eukaryota > Metazoa > Echinodermata > Echinoidea > Camarodonta > Echinometridae > Heliocidaris > Heliocidaris erythrogramma. Next base: position 10,930,940 of record CM046858.1, read on the forward strand.
GCTCCAACATACATACATGTATACTGGTACACAGGTGTAGACTATATTTTAAATGATTGCTAAAATCAGTTAAAGGGGACCGTTCACCTCAACTAAAAAAAAAAACTACCTGTAATTATTTCTTGCCCTTGGACCAGACTCTTATCTTATTTTCAGATGCAAGGATTTCAGTAGCTTATAACAGTTGTCGGTAAAAATCACTGACAAAACGCTTGATGAAACGCTCCCCTGGAGATCAAAGTCTTGTTCTGTTGTGTAAAAAGAAAGTGTGTCCATCAAGGATACTGGTAGTATGAATCACCAAGTTGCATGTCTAGCCTACAATGTAGCACCGGATGGAAATCAATGAACATGCAAAAACAAGAAAATAGATTGAATGATTGATCACTTCACCAAGGTGGCGTGCAATGTCTGAATATTTATACATTTGATATGGCATGTACAACATGTATGATGTGATCGATTCCAAGAAACCTGGACAAAGTCACAGTTTCCTGTACATGTATCAGTTTGAGTTGCGAAAATGGTGTGATGTTGTTCAAAAATATGACTGTCCACTGTAGTATGTACATGTTGTTTTGCCATGTACATGCACATAAATATATCATTTATGTCTCATTCGTTTTAAGACTACAGAAAATGGTATTTAGACGCTGCTCTTTTTGCACCGAATGAAAATAAAATCTTGATTTTATTTCAGCTTTGATGAAGGGTTGGCATACATTGTACCTACAATACATGTATGTACAATTGTTATTGTGGCAGCCCAATTTCGATATTCCTTTTACACTAGTGAAGCAGTGACTGTTTGCCATATTCCATGGTTCAATCTACATAATAGCCTTGGGTTTATGATGGGTTGTACGTTGTATGTTGTAAAATATAAAAAAGTATACAACGATTCACGCCAATAGGCGTTAATAGTGCAGTGGAGCATGCAGAGACCAATCTACAGTTTGTGTGTGAAAAGCTTGAAAAATAGTGCTAGAATGTATGAACATTTTTGCATGACAAAAGAAAATATGCTATTTTTGGATTTTGGAATACTGTATTGAAAACCAAAAGCTTTCGTGAATTTTGAGTGGTTCAAATTTGCTTATTTATTTTTTTGCTGTGAAACAACGAATGATGAGAAACACAGCAATGACTTTGTGCACTTCTTGAAAGTTTCTTGCTGTGAAACTGGCCATCATTTACAATTCACAGAAGTGTCAGTCACAAAAGTTTATGATTTTACTGTTACAGTAGGACTTTAGGTATATCCTGAATCCAGATCGCTTGTCATTGAGGAGATGAATAATCATTTCTATACATTTTATTCTTATGCAACAACGCTTCGGATCTATATTTAAAAAAAAAAAAAATAGTAAAAGCACTTCAACAACAGGACTGTTTGGAGGAGGGGGGGGGGGCATGTCAATGGAGCAAGCAATCAAAACCTCTTGAAAACTTGGAACAGTCAATTTTTCTTTTAACAATTTGCAAGGGAATGCTAAAATAAAACAGTGTAACCGCTGCCTTATCATCACCCATTTGAATTCATTTCAAACAATAAACTGTAGGTATGATATGATTATTTACCTCAATTTCCATTTGATATACATCTCTTTAAAAGAGTCGGTAACTCTGTTAGTATTTTCCCCTATATTTGGAGGACAAAAATGTGATTCATCAATCTATCACATGTTTACATTTTTAAGGGTACTAGTATTTGTACATGTGTCATGTACATTGTTGGAGGACTTGTTTTTTACCTCAGTCTTTGTTTTATGAAATGATACACAGCAGTGTGTAGCTAGCCTCTTGTGCAAAAGGCCTTCGTGTTTGTTTTCCACACAGCTTTTGCATACCAGAAAGAAAGTGAAATTTCTTTCTATGATATTTACACTATAGAAAACCCTGTCTCCTCTTTTAAATTCATTTCTAAAACAAAAAATTATATACATGTACTTTGAATTTTATTAATATTTTATGTTTTACAAAGCACTTATTCTACAATCATATGCATAAACCATCAGTTTGGAGCCATAAGGGCATTACGGTAACTCCTAAATGTTTAACACAGAGTTAATGCCTTTCTGGCTGTTAACCCTTTCATGACAGGAATTATATAAGGGCTAAATTGATCAGTTTGTTCTTCAAATTGGCAATAATAATATTTCTCTTTTAATGCTACATGGTGCTAATAATAATATGTAATGTCTTTGAAACCAACATACAGGAACTTTGTCGAAAAGTTGAAAAAAATGCCAATTTTGATGAAAAACGATGATTTTGATCCACTCAATGTGTTGCCAATTTTAATAAGGATTTTAATGTTTATGCTCCTTTTTGAAATTCCTGGCATCAAACGAAATATGATCATGCAACGAAAATGGACACGGTGTGTGCAGAATTTTTTTTTGCTCTTTCTACTTGTGTATGTGATAAATTTTTTTAGGGCTCTGAATCAAAAGTCATTGAGCCAAACCACAAAATGTCAAATGTCTCGAAAGGGTAGATGATATGTAAAATTTTTCTAAATGCATACTACAGTTCTGTCAACAGTGATGAAATGCATATTTATAGCTCTGTCAATATTGATAAAGCTTAGGAATGCTCATGCACATACATTATTATACATGTACATAGCCAGATAAGTGTTTGCTAGATGTATTAAAGGATATATATGGGTTTTTCTGTCATACACACCTCTTATATGGCAATGATAATAGTATTTTCTTCAGAAATGAATGATGCCAAAAAATTCTGACCTGAGGATATGGTAAGACAAACTCTGCATGCAAATGTGGGGAGGAACTGGCAGTTTTTGAAGCTTCATGACATGTGGCAGTTCTGTCAAAGTCCTTTAGCCTACTGTACTCATGAACAAGTGGAAAAGTGCAGCCCATGCAGGCAACATGTACAATGTAGGCCTAGATCCTGCATCCTGCACTGGAAAGTGTAGTCACTCAAGATTATTGAGAAGATGAGGAAAGAAGAGAAATAGAAGAGGAGGAGGAGGGAATGAGAGGGAAGAGTGGAAAGAAAAAGGAAGAGGAGAAGGAGGGAGAGGGTAGGAGGAGGAGGACAACGAGGAAGATGACAAGGAGAAGGAGAAAGAGAGGAGGAGGAGGGAGGAAGAGTAAGAGGGATGAAGAGAAAGGAAAAAGCAGGAGAGGAGGAGAGGGAGAAAGAAACCGATCAGGAACAGGGAAAAAGGGAAGAAAAAGAAGAGGAGGAAGGGAAGGTGGAAGAGGAGGAAGGAAAGGTGGAAGAGGAAGAGAGGAGAAGGAGAAAGAGAAAGATGAAAGGAAGGTGGAAGAGGGCAATTCTGTGACCAGTGCTGCATATGACATCTATTTCAACCCAAAGCTGTAAAGTATCTTGATTCGACCATTGACCAATGATAGTAATACAGAAAAAAAGAAGTACATCAGTATTAAAATGGTCAAATCAAGAGATTTTCTTTTATGAATTATGTCATACATGTATGTCATTCGGAACAAATTGCGTTGATTTGCCCTAGAAATGGAGAAAGAGAATGAGGAAGGAAAAGAGGAAAAGGAGGAGGAAGAGAAAGAGGAAAAGAAGCAGGAAGAGGAAACAGAGAGAAGGTGAAGGGGAAGGGAAGAAGGAGAATTAAGAGTAGGATGAAAAGTATTGTTTTATGCCACAGAATCAATCAGCTTGTACAGTAGTCTTGTAATGATCAGTTTTCATGAAGTTTTCATTAAACATCCATTTTTTACCGTAATAAAAATTGTAATCAAACTAAAACTGAACAAGACAAATGAATCTTTCAGGCATATCAGACAAATATTTCCCAAATGTGTGTCATGCAATAATATAGGCCTGTCACCATATTGACACTTTCTGGATTAATTTTTTTTTTATTGTTAGATGCCTCATGGAGTGATGTGCTGTCAGCCATCCCTTTCTCGATGGAACCTAGTCACCACCGGAGTCTGATGGAGTACAAGCTGGACCGGCTCTGGAACCACGCCCATGCCACGCCTACCCCCATCCTCCCCTGCCTGTCCGTCCGCACGGCCTTTGACCTCTACCTCTCCGTCAAGAAGTATCCCAGAGGGTCGGAGATGGTGTTCTGCGCTATCAACATTCCGGACATGGCGCGGATTGTTCGCCACCATGGTGTCAAGATCGTTGCTCTTGACGTTGACATAGAGACATTGACCCCAAAGGTACATTTTCAGTTCCTTTAGGGGTAAATTGATCAGTTTTTTTTTTCTAAATGGCATTACTTATATTTTTTTCTTTATGGCACGAAAAAGAGACATGATAACGAAGCTTTTCGACCTGCACTCATCAGGTTATCACGCAGGTATATAACAAATTACTTGAAATACCTGATGATGATGATGATGATAACCTGATGAGTGCAGGTCGAAAAGCTTCGTTATCATGTCTCTTTTTCGTGCCATATTGAAATTTTGCAGTACCAAGAAATTATTTGTGTATTTTTTTCTTTATTGATACAATTTTTGTTTGTTTGTTTGTTGTGTCTTTTTTTTGAAGGGGGGGGGGGGGGGGTAAAAAGGCATCTGAAAAGACATACATGTATATTGTACATGGACAAAAAATACATGAATATTGAGAAGTTAAAATAAAGCCACATTTCTGTACCAAAAATACAATGATTCTGAACTTTTCAACATGTTCCAGGATTAAATTGTCTTCCTTTCGAAAAAAATGAACACCATTATGGTAATTCCATTCAATGAAAATGGACACTGTGTGTGCAGATACATGACTTGTATTTTTGCTCTTTCTGCCCTTTCTGCCCATGCATCTGGTATATTTTGAGGGCTTTTGATTCTTTACCTAAAAACTACAATACAAATGTGGGAAATTGTTTTGAATGGGATATGTTTGGAAACTATGATTTAGATTTATTGGAATATCATAGTATTTGTTAATCCTCTCAGGACAGGAATCATTTATGGGCTGAATTGATCACATTTTGTTCTTCAAATTGGCAATATTTTTCTTTTTATTAGTGCTACATGCCTCTCATAAGGTGTAATATCTTTGAAAACAATATACATGGTTAGAAAATTTGTCAATTTTTTTTTTAAATGCCAATTTCGATTAAAAAACAGTGATTTTGAACCTCTCAAGGTGTTGCCATTTTAAGGATTTTAAAGCCTATTATTTTTAAATTCCTGGCATCAAACACAACATAGTCATGCAACAAAAATGGACATACATGTAGTGTGTGCAGAAATTTTTGCTCTTTCTACTCGTGCATCCGGTATGATATTTAGAGCTCGATCTGAATCAAAAGTTATTGAGCCAAACCACAAAATGTGGTCAATTGTCTCGAAAGGGTTAACCCAAGAAAGATCTTAGTTTTAAATGATAAAATCTGTAATGAATTACATGTATACTTCATCGATCAGTGGCATAATGCTGCCATACAAAGTCACATACCACTGGGGTCTTTCCTGTCATAATAAAATCTGAATTTGTAATAAGACCACATTCTATATTATGGCATTTTGAGAATTGCTGTCTATTTATCTTTTCTACAGATGTGTGTGTGTACATAAATATATCGCCCATGCAGATGTAAAGCACTATTTTATACATGTATGATGGGAAGGGGGTTTGTTTGTTTGACTTTAGCACATTAGCCTACATGTACACAGTGTTGTCAAGTTGCGCTACAGCATACCCATGTAGATCTCTGTGCATAAGTTCTAATTCATTCAAATGCATAGGACATGCAGCACTTGCCATCATTGTTGACTCAATGTATTATTTCAATTCATAGAATACATTTTCCGATCCACGTTGGTCTGAATACACAATTATTGTCACGGCTGGTTGGAGAACATTTAATACATATTGACTCTGCACTTTAATTGCGTACTTGAAGGTGGTTCAAGTAGTGCTGACACATTTTTTATGGTGCCCTACATGTAGATATTTTTGGACCAAAAAATAGCTTGTTTTTTTTAAATTCAAAACAGGCTCATGAAATTGTGAGCAAAGATTTCTGTATATACTGTAAGCCTACATGTTCAGTTAAAAAAAAAAGTCCTCTGATTAAAAATATTTTTTGATGGTTTACCTGACTGCTAAGAAAGCATGTGTACATGTATGCTTGTAAGTTATGAACCATGGGACCGACGGCTTTAAATCCTCTCCGAGGGACTCTGTCGGAGGATTACAGCCTTTAATACCAAAGGGCACTAGCACATCCACTTGGCATCGAACCCAGGTCCTCCCCGTTACGAGACCGCTGCTCTACCACTGAGCCATGTCTCCTGAAATTTCATTGTCTTGACAAGTCTTTAAGAAAGCCTGTAATTATCCTACAAGGTCATCTGGATTTCTTCTTCTACATACATGCTTTGAAATTTTAAATTTCTTTTGTAAAAAAGCAGCGCAATTACTCATATCCTGTGTTAATCCTGTAATGCTGCAAAATTCTGCTGTCTCTGCAGCATGCTTTTGCAATTTTATCAGCTTTATTAGCTTTTACTATGTAGTTTGTCATTGATAAAATATAGAAAAAACCCATTTAGCCATAAATCTAGACTGCATGTGAGGAGGCCTTTATATACATGTGCAAATTTTACAGTCTCATTCTGAATCAAAATTGATGTCAATTTTTAATTATATACATGTATAGCACTGGATTTTTTTTACCGCAAGGAAAATATTGTATACAGATGTTAATGTACATCCATAATACACACAATTGATTTACATCCAAAGAGGATTATTGTGGTTTAGTATACCCGTGAAAATTTCTCCTCATTTGCATTTTGATTGTTATGTAAAATTGTATGAGATACACTGTACATGTGGACGATCACAAAGTTTTTCAGGAAATCAACAGCATGGCAATTTCAACAGTATTATATTGCCCATTGCCTAGTAATTTTAGTATTGAAATAATGTTTGGATTACATGTATGTAATATAGCCATTGTAGTGTTTGAACATTTCAAAAAATGGTTACCATAGTATGAAATCATTCTTTCCCTTTGTGCTCTGCTTTACTTTTGAATGTCTCATGTAGTTTCATGCAGTGATTTATTGTCTTCTAACAAATATATATATACAAATTATTGTTTTTGATGATTGGTCCCAGTGAGGTAAATGACTTCTTTGTTTGTCGGAGCGCTTTCTTGATTTGGCAGTGAAAAAGATGAGATTTCCCTTCGACAAGTTTTATGTACATTCTCTTGTTGTTTTTTTTACCAATTAATGCTCTTTTTGAGATTACCAGAGCTGCATGTTTTTCAGAGCTTTCCGGGCAAAATTACGTACTTCTCCTGTGATTTTTATTCCCTGATTATTTGGTCTGTTTAAATTTCCACTCTGAAGGTTGAACATCTGGAGGCTCTCATTACCCCTAAGACAGTAGCCATTCTTGTTGCCCACGTCTATGGCCGTTGGACCAACCTAGAAGACATCATCACTGTAGCCAAGAAGCACCATCTGGACATCCTGGAGGATTGCGCAGAGGCCTTCTGTGGGGTCCAGGACCACGGTCACCCTGCTGCAGATGTCACCTTCTTCAGCTTCGGTCTCATCAAGACCAGCACAGCATTTGGAGGTGGGCAATTCTACAGTAGAAGGAACTACGGTATACATGTATATGGACTTCTTTGAGGGAAATGGTTCAAACTATTGCCCATAGGTGATCTCTATGAAACGCTGCTCTGCCCCATGTACATGTATGGTATAGTCTGAAGGTCACCAAGAGGCTATAGAAATAACCTTGACCCGAAAAATGTGAATGTGAATTCCAGAATTCAGATATGCAGTAGAAGTAGCTGCAGGAACTGAATAACATGCCATTTTTCTATGATTTTTAATGACTTACCCCACTAATGTAGGAGTAAAATCCAGCTATTTAAAGCTGATTATTTAATCACCAATAGAGTTTATATGATAGCAGTCACACGCAGAAAATTTTGGTGCGATCATTTACTGCTGATTCAATGCGCAGTAGGGCCATTGCGCATAAAAACAGCAGGTCATGTCAATCAAAGCACGAGCCCGGTCTTAGCTCCGCCCAGTTAGAGACGTTCACACACAAAATCTCTTGCCTCCTCTATACGAACTCGTATCTGTAGGCTGCTCTGATTGGTCTTTAGATCGTGAGTTCTTGTCTGTCCGAACATCGTATAGTTCGATGTTCACACAGGGAAATATGCTTCAAAGCTGATTAGTTAATCAGCTCTAAACTAATAAGCTTTCCATACAATGGAATTTTACCCTTGTGTGAAAAGGCCGTTAAAGGGAATCGGTAACTTTGTGGAGGCTTAATTTAATAAATTGTTGAATTTTTATATCCGTCTTGTACAATATGTTCAGAAGGATAAATAAATAGCCAAGCATAGAAAGGTTTTCAAATATGCTATTAATACATGGTTGGGAGTGCGTTGGTGCGATCTGGCAACGCACTAACGCACGAACTCACAACCATGTATTAATAATTTTATAAAACGGGTCGGCATTATGATTATGAAGTCTGTAAAAATGGTTACGAATCCCATAGAATCACCAAGAGTCGCACAGTCATGGAGGCTGCCATTTGCTTTCCTGGATGACATCACAGAAGCGCAGCCAACAAAAGTTGCGCGTTTCAGTGCGCGCATGTAATCCCTGCGCTAAAATGACAATTAAACTACACGATTTCATTGCGTTTTAAGTTTGCACGCACCAGAGGTACACGTACGCGCAGCTCAGCCGTGCTTTAGAGCCTTTTGGGGGTTCGTTATCACTTTATTTTTGCACGGTCACGTGGTGTTATTTGACCAATCAGGATGGCTACATTCTTGAACCGGTTTTATAATATACAATGTTTGACTGAATTCTGCCATTTACGAAACCGTACTGGGGTCCGTGTTAGTCTAACACTGCAGTCTATGGAGGGAAATGAGTCTGGCATTTCCGGTCACTTGTGTATGTTTACTTTTGTGAAGCACATGATGATTTTAAAGTGCTCTTTTTTTTCCTGGGCTTTATTTTTACACCATATTACATACACTGATAGCATGTAGGGCCAGGCAGCTCAGATTTTATCAAGCCTCTACAAATCTGTCAACCCTCAAGGGAATCTTCTGCATCCTAAACCCATCAAGAATTGAAGTTCTTTGACTATTTTATCCTGTTCCTTTAACATAGAGACAGTTGCTGCTCAAATAATGGAGAGGTTTAATACACATTGGCCCGTATTCTGCTAAAATTTATATCCAACCCTTGGTCTAAGTAAGTCAAGTTTTAGTTAGACTGAGATATGAATTCTCCCAACATAATACCTACCCATGATTTTCTGATATCTGTTTTTTTAATCTGTGTTTTAATTGCCCAGGTGCCATTGCAGTGGTGCGACATCCCGCCCTCCTGTCTCAGATGCGAACCCTCTACCACACCTACCCCATCAGGTCCCGGTCAGTCTACCTCAAGAAGCTTCTCAAATACTCGTTGGTTATGACGGTGCTGAACTCGCCATTCCTCGTCAAGCACGGGACGCTGCTCCTCAATGCGCTGGGGATCAATCATCGAGAGCTCGTCGTAAAGTGCATCAGGGGATTCCCCAAGGATTTCTTCGCCAACATCAGGATGCGGCCAAGCATCACACTGCTATGCATGCTGTACAGGAGGTATGGGATACTAAGTCTGAGATAACTTAATTGGGTTGTAGTCCTCGGGAAATGTGCGCTTTATCAAAGCATATCATATCCGATGGGTCCATTCACACATGATTATTTCAAACCCATACACAACTTTATTTTCACACCTTTTTTTACTAGTACAGATTGCCTTAAATTTATGTACAATCTTTTCTTTTCTTTCCTTTTAATAGATCTCATGCTTTCTCCTCTTCTTTCTTATTCCCACTCTCTCTCTCCCTCCATTTTGTTTTCTTCTCTCCTCTTTTTCTTCTTTCATCTCCCTCTTGAACTCTCTATTTCCTCTGATCTCTCTTTCCCTCTTCCCTTGAGATGTCAAAATTCATGATTATAATTTTATAAGTCTGAATCTAGTCTCTATTGGATCGAACGTTGTTAATGACTAAGTTTTGAATATAATATATAATTCATATTTGCATTTCTCCATCTCTCTCTCTCTCTCTCTATATCTAACTCTCTCTCTCTATCTCTAACTCCATCTCTATCTCTCTATCTCCTCTTCTATTTATTATTATAAAACGGGTTCAAGAATGTAGCCATCCTGTTTGGTCAAATAACACCATGTGACCGTGCAAAAAAAAGCACTAACGCACGGCAAAAAGGCTTTAAAGCACGGCTGAGCTGCGCGTACACGTACCTCTGGTGCGTGCAAACTTAAAACGCAATGAAATCGCGTAGTTTAATTGTCATTTTAGCGCAGGGATTACATGTGCGCATTGAAACGCGCATGACTTTTGTTGGCTGCGGTTATGTGATGTCATCCAGGAAAGCAAATGGCAGCCTCCATGACTGTGCGACTCTTGGCGTTTCTATGGGGACCGTAACCATTTTTATAGACTACATAATTATATTGCCGACCCGTTTTATAAAACTATTAATACATGGTTGTGAGTTTGTGCATTAGTGCGATCCGGCAACATGCAGGTTTTTATCGTGGTGTCCAACTCAATCGGCTTGCGCTTCTTGCGGATCGTACACCACGATAAAACCCTTTGTGTTGCCAGATCGCACCAACGCACACCCAACCATATATTAACAGTATATTGTCATTCTCTTCCTCATCTCTTCCTATTTTATTCTTTGTTCTCTTCAACATGTTTCTTTCCAATTTCCTTTCCCATTTTCTCTCTCTCTCATGCTTTCTCTTTATTTTTGTGCATCTCTGTGCTTATTTTGCTACATCATTTTTTTTTCATAAATGTGAATGTATAAAATTGTAGTTTACTTTGTATTCCTTTATTTGTATGCCTTTACTTGCTTTGCATGTCTTTAAATTGTATTGAAAAGGCATTTATCAACTGAAAACTATATTGCAGCTCTTGAGCTGTAATACGGTTTTTGATAAATGCCTTTTCAATTCAATTCAATCAAAATGCGAAATCGCTGCAAAATAACTGCGGCAGCAAACACATTTGACATTCAAATTTTAATGACAGCTGGTGGCTAACAAATGTAGGTGTGGGGAACAAAGGCTCCTTAGCTTGCTTAATTATCTGTATGGTAGAAGGTACAGAATGTAATGCATGATGTGCTATGTCATTTCATTTTGTGGCAGTGTTTTGCATGTGATCAAGGCTTAGTCTGTCAATTACTGCATAACCTGATGAGGATTTCCGTCTGCGCTTAGCCAGAAGGACATCAACTCGTATGATCATTCAATAATTCAAGCCCAACAGACTATTCACTTCAAATTCATTGAGTATAATATACATGTATAGTGGTTCATCCACTTGACGTACATGTAATGCCCTTTTCACTTGAGACGTCATTTGCCTGCTGTAGTATGGCGCCAGTGACTGGTGCTGTCTTTGATGCGCTTGATAAAAGTGGCATCGTACAAAAAGTCAGTGCCAGATTGACAGTTCAAACCGTGCTTTTCATAAGTGGTGTTTTCAATGTGCGGGGCATCAACACAACTCATACAGCCTCGTACCAAGATCAAAGTCATAATCAGAATATAAATTAACAAATTTCTCAAAATAACCTAGAAATTTACCTTGACTCCTTGCCTTTTATTATCTTCGGCACCTTGCACTGCACCGCACCGCACCGCACCGCACTGCACCGCACCGCACCGCACCGCACCGCACCGCACCGCACCGCACCGCACCGCACCGCACCGCACCGCACTGCACTGCACATCAATCTTATATTAATATGCATAAGATTTGTAACAGTGTGTGGACAATTTGCTTTCACAGGCTCAAAATGACGCCTCATGCATGTACAATGGCATATAAAAGACGTTTATCTCTATTTTGCCACTCTCCTACATGTGGGTGTTTTGAAGTGTATACATGTGTCATTCTTCATCATTCACCTCAACATTTTCTTACAGATTAAAGAAATTTGATGTGGATGCCTTCAACCTTGGCAACATCAAAGGGGACTTTGTATCAGAGAGACTACCGCCTGGAATTCAAGGTGTGGGACTGAAGGCTGAAAAACGCAACTACTGGCTCTTTCCAATTGTGGTTGTAAGTATTTATCTTTGTTTTGAAGAACTACATCAGGGCCCTGTTTCATAAAACCTGTTATCGATAACAAGTTGTAATAATTGTTATAAAATCCTTGCATCTGATTGGCTGAGAGCAAATTTGTCATAGTAATATAAAAAAAAATTTTTTTTATGAAACTATGAGCCCATGCAGATGTATACTTGTTCGGATGTTTTGCCACAATACTAGGCCTGGGACGAATACCATTTTTACTATTCGAATATTCAAGCAAACGGGTATTCAAATAATTCAAATATTTCAAATACCTAGTTTCTTTTCATTCTTAAGTTTATCGTACACCTCGACATTCAAGCAACATTGCACATGCGCCAGCACAAGCAAAGCAGCTATCCACATACGTTTCGAGACGAACTAGGATCACAAAGACTATCAAAACATAAAACAAATAATATCCATTATAAAAAATGATTAGAAATTGATGAAAACTTGCTGAAAAGCACATGCACTACACATGGAAATGAGTATATGGGACTGCACACACTTGTGGCATGAATTCAGATATGTTTTGTCCTATTTTGAATATGAGGGCAATTTGAAGAGCAATCCCTTTCAGGGGATATATTTCTACGATGATGTTCTTCAAAACTGACATAAAAAGAATAAGAAAACTCACAAATTATTTTGACCTTTCCCAGAACTCCACCTTCGCTTTATAACTACAGATTTCTTTAATGCATGCTTCAATGAGCAACACTGTTCAAGGGAACCCCAAAATGTGGTCTTTGAAATTAGGTGGTCTTCCTGCATGCACAGTACATGTGGTTGCATATAAGGCAGGATTGACTGCATAATTGCTGCACAAAGTGGGAATAGGGATCTTCCTCGTCCGAGATGCATGGTGTTCATGACTCACCCCAGCGATGATTTAGGGGGATCTCTCTTTGCTGATTTGCCTATATAGTGTTCAGGTAGTGCGAAGATCGTCTCACCCAAGTGATTAGGGGTGAATTAACAGGAATTGACTGTTTAGTGCTTGCTGTCTGTGTACCTTTACACATAATTTGTATTTTCCCCACATGTACACATTCTATACCCAACTACACCTGTACTGTAGGGGACAATGAAATGCTATTGAAAAAAGATTTCTCCTCATATTGCTTGCACTTGTTCAGTAGATTCCAAATAGAAAGTGAAAGCTGAAAATTGATGGATTTGAATATGAATGTAAAAGTGGACACTGATAGTAAGTCTTAATGAAAATTAAATTAAACACAACATTTTAGGGGACAGTTTGCAGCACATCCACAATTTTGAATGTGCTTTTTATTGATCTGTGTATCTGTTACTGCTATTTCAAAGCATTTCATATTTAAATCTTTTTTTATAAAGAAATATAAAATAATATTGTATTTTTTAATTTTTTTTTTTTCTCTCTTAATCTTCTTGTAGGACGATCCAGAAAGGGTAATGAATGAGCTGAATGCTCGTGGTGTGGATGCATACAGAGGAGCCACTCAATTGGACCTGATAGAATCAGATGAAACTATCCAAAGGCACCTTGCCAACCCTTCAGATAGGGTTCTGCATAGCCTTGCCATCTCTTCAGAGAAGGTTCCTCGGAGCCTTGATGACACATCAGAAACTGAGGAAGATGCTTCCAATGCGTGCAAGGCTACATCCAGTTGCAGGATGAGTGGTTTGGGGGAATCTGGAGACAAAGCTGGAACAGTGCAGTCTAGTCTAGATCATGGTAGGGGCATGTTGCAAGGACAGTTGAAGGCAGAGGATGTCCACGGTGCTAGGACAAGCCCTCTTCCAGATAGTAGGATAGTGTCTGGAAATGGTGATTCTGATTGTGATCATGAGAGAGAATTACCTCATGGACAAAGCCTGGAGGAGTTATCTGGCAACGGGGATATTTCCATTGAAACTGGTACAGCAAGGAGGATGAGAAGTATTCAATCGTTAAAAAACCATGAAGATACTATGCAAGATGTGTCATTGAAACATTTTCATGGTGAAAGAACAAAGTATGTAAGCGATCATTCCAAAAAGGCTACAGAACAAAGTCATTTTTTTCCAAGGTCTCGAAGCCAAAGCAGCAATACACAAGAACCTTACAGAAACTCTAGAATTCCTTCAGAATCACAACATCAGTCTCATTTTGGCATTACTTCAATTAGTGCTGGAAGCCACCCATTTCAGTGTGCACCTGTATCTCATAGTGGAACCTCTGGTACTTCTATCACAGCTACAGATGATACCAAAGTTCTACATTCAGTAGCATACAACCAACTCCAGCATCAACATGTCCATCATGAGTCAAATGCACAGAGTGTTTCAGAAGGTCCATCGATGGAAGATTCATTTCTTCATTCTGAAAGCACAAACGACCTTGATCCCTCTTCAGATGACCTGAAGAAAACTCCTATTAGTCGGGCATCCAACAGAATTACAATGCACAGTCCGAACCATCCTGCTACAACCATAGATCCTTCCCATGTCACTCATTCCTCTGACACTGCTATAGCTGATCCAACAAATAACCAGGGGGAACCCAGACCTACATCCTCCAATACGGATTCAATACATAGAGGAGGCTCCCAAGCCATGCCTCACCAGTCCATGCCGGAACCATCGTGGAAATCCCCAAGGAAGACTTCGGGGCATTCCCCAAGTGTGATGACAGGGAAATACCCAAATGAGGCACGGTACCTGATAGAGCATGTTGTGTACCTTCCAGTCCACAAGAAAGTCTCCTTCCATTACTTAGAACAGGTTTGTACAGTTTTAGAAAACGTAGCGAGTTTGCTAGCCAAAGAAAAACGGGTCAAAGTACAAAGCAAGCTGTAAATGAACAGAAGTCATTCACACCTAATTATCAATGCAACAGTTCAGTGCCATGACACATGCTTCAGCGACATTGACTACAGGCTTTATATTGTCAAGTATTTAAGGTTAAGGTTGCGATTGGGTTTTATGTTAGGTTTTACGGTTAGGTGTGGTGTTGGATTCTGGATTGAAGTTAGGAATTTGGTTGGTTCAAGAAATTATTGATTGAGCAATTGTCACTGAAGCATGTGTCAGAAAAACCAACACTTCTACCTGGTTCCACTTCTATTGTCAATGACAGAAATTAGACAATTGATGCACAATAAGAGCATGTTTTAAATGTTCCCAAATATCTGATAACCATGAAATTTATCTCAAAAATTTGCGGTTTT